>BQNB010100498.1:0-24688 GCA_026074375.1 Tanacetum coccineum
ACAATAAAGAAAAAAATGAATGAAAGAACATAAACAGTAAAAAGACATACTTACCCTTGTGTTCTTGTCAAGTGATCGAAGATAACGATAAAAACTTAACGTCAATACAAAATTGGACTAGCTGCGTGCAATATTGAAAACGTCATGGGCCAAGTTTGAGCAATTCAAACAAATTTCAAGCATCCCATTGTTTCGCCCTTCAATTCTCAACCTACGTCGCCCACCTAGTTATGACACAACCTTCGACAATATGTACCTTCCCATATCATCACTTCCATCATCACCTTCGTGTGAGGACCAACTTCATAGTCGCATCTACTATATTCGTGCTGAATCAATAAATCACCTTCAAACATAAGCAAGTTCAAAAGAAACTAGAATAAGCAAACTCTAGTCTTTTACCGCATATGTGTGGAAGTTATTAGCCCATGATGTGATACGCCCACGGTTTGGATAACTATCATAGTTATTTATGTCTAGGATATGTGTTGAGTCATGTTAGGAAAGTCAATAACTTGTGTTAGGAAAGTGTCAAGTCAATGTCTATCTTCTAGTTGGCTTATGATTCAAGCCATGTCTTTTATTCGGTATATATATACTGAACCATTCTTCATTATTCAATCAATCAAAAGTTAAAGATCAATAATTCTCTAGTTCTTCTCTTCTATTTTCTGACGGAGTCAGCACACTGACACTGACGAAACTCAACCCTTTATATATATTAAATATAATAAATATATAAATATATAATAAGAATCAAAAATCTCAATGTAGAAAACACAACCTATCCCCATCTGGGCGAAGGGGCGGGCCAGGTTCCAAGGTGTTTTACCGATTAATGATATGCAATTTGGATGGGGCAAGCCGGATTTTGGGTCCTATCATTTTCCTTGGGGTGGCCAAACAGGATATATGGCTACAATGCCGAGTGCCATGAACAAGGGAGATTGGGTTGTTTACATGCATCTCAAACAAAAGCATCTAGATTTGATCGACGCTAAGGCACCCCACGTCTTCATTCCCATTGCACAGACCGTATAAGGTTTCACTAATTAATCTAGTTACCTGTTCAAAAGTTGTAATCATATAAAGTAAGTCCCTAATTTTATGTTCCATAATTTTAAAATGTAATATGCAATATAGTTTTAACAATGTTTGATTATGTAAGGTTAAGTTGTCCTGAGTGCTTTTAATCATATCGATCAAATCGTGGCTTAACTACATATATTAGTCACATGTCGTCCCAGGTGAGATTTGTACCTATATATATTATATTTCAACTAGATCTTCACTGGTGAAACATGGTCCCCTTATAATCAAATTACGCAATATTCTTGGCTTTATGCAAATATTTCAATGGTTGACAAATTGATACTCCGTAGTAAGTAATATGGCCCAATCTAATACTACTACTAGTAAACGCATCGTATTCAGAATTGTTAGTACAAAATTCGTACTGGGTTTGGTAGCGTGTCAAGTCTCTTATCGGGTCGGGCCTTCAAGTGACTTGGATACCGGATCTTGTACTAGAGCAAGAGAAGTGATGATTTTCTGCACAATTAAAAGTAAACCGTTAGCCTTACCGTGGGGACGGACCCCACGATTAGACTCCGGCGTGAGAGTAAGTATTCATTGTCAGAATATATGTCAGAGAGAATAAGAGTAATTGTGTACCTTTTGGGGTGTATTGTGACCCCTATTTATAGGTGTCTAGTACTAGGGTTTCCTAGTATTTCGGTTACTTTAGTGGTGGCCGGAGTGGGTCCCTTGTCGGGCAAGGGTCCGCGGCAATCGTGTTAAACGGACGCAGATACTCTGCGGACGGACCGTCTTATAGGTGGATCCGCGGACGGATCGTCTACAGGTGGATCCGCGGACGGATCGCTAGTTTCGGGGCAGAAGCCCACGCGAGTTTGGGCTTTACCATGGCCCGTTATCGATAGGTTTAACCAAAAAGCCCAAGTGATGATGTGGCCCAAACCCAGAGGCTTGGTATACACATTATACGTCATCACAGATCAAACACACAACAAACTCATATCTCTTTTCTTTGTCTCGCCTGAAACACACACACCACCACCACCACAAATAACTCCGACCACCAATCCCGCCGTTTGATCTTTAAGCGGTTTTCACACCAAACCTCCACTTATTTTTTTTGGATAATTGCATGGTGCAATACACCATATTCGGTAACCCAATGCTTGCAGGTATGTGTTTTTACAATATTTGTTTTTTTGGAAAAAAGTTAGGGGTTTTGGTTTTTATGTTTTGGTTAGTTGGAATTAGAGTTTATCTAGAAAATATTAGAGGTTTTGGTTTCTATTTTTATTGATTACCTGATGTATATTTTATGCCCCGTTAAGATTTGCTTATTGAAAATGATATAAGAAAAAAATATTTTCTTTGTAAATTTAGTTGCGTGTTAAAATAAACACTTTGAAATAAGCTGCTTAATGAAAAGTAGTAGGAGCTTGGGATGAAAGATTATTTGAAACTAATAAACTTTTTAGAGTTTCTCGTAGGTGAAATAAATATCAATGTATCTTAATGTAACTTTATGTCTGTAGATTGAATCGAGAAGTCAGAAAGAACAACCACCGCCGTCAGTTGTGTTTTGGTTGAAACATAGAATGAGAAAAGCGGCTCGGTATCTTAGAAACATGAGGATTCTTGACATGGCTGGGAAAGGGATGTGGGTATGTGACCATGAACACACTTGATGGAGACAAAGCTGTTACTGAGGTCATACGAGAAACTAAGTAAGTTGGCATTTATTTCACTTGAAGTTTACATTAAACTATATCTAAAAAAAATTAATTAGGAAATCCCACATCATAATACAAAAATGTACTGCTAGATAGGTACTTTCTCATGCTAAGCACCTTAAGTATTACTTCGTATATTAGTTATGTGTGTTATTAGAATTATTATATTATTTTTTATAAAATACAAAAGTGTTACTGTACTAAATCTGAGGTACAACACTGGTATGTATACTAAAGTTAATGAAATTTTATATAACGACTATAGATGTAATAAAAAACAATTTTCAAAACGCATCCTCAAGTATTCTAAGAGTTACAAAACCGACCTTGAACTTTAACCTATTTACGTTCTTTTTATACAACAAACTTTATTTAACAAATATGGAGCGCATTTTATCGATTCATTCGAACAAAAAATGTCACTGAAAAGATCCTCGAATTGCAAAAAAACGAGCTCAATGTTGCAATGCTTCTGACATGCGCACGATTTTATAAATAATGTTGAAGTTTAATATATATTTTTAAAGTATTTACGGAAATAATCTTTGAGGTTATCGGTTCGTTGCATGGTGAGTCCCAACAACTGACAAATAATACTTGGCGTTATCGGTCCGTTGCAAAAATAGTCTCGTGCGGTCCGCAACGACGCGCGAGTTACGAACCTCGTTGGTAATCATTATTTAGGATGGCTTTATAGTTTTGGGGAGCATATAATAAAACGTTAAAACCTCTAAATATGTTTCGGTTCTAGCGGAGCGATATTGTGAATCTTAACTTCCATGTTACTTTTTGATTGAAGTATTTGGGTTTGGTTTTTTAGGGCATGGTTGGTTGGAGGTTATAGGTAGTAAGAATAAAAAAGGTAATCAAAAGTGAAGGTTGGTTAAGGATAATGGAATCATCCATTACTCCATAGTGGGTAATACATCATTGATGTGTCGTTGTGTGGTGTATATTTTTATGATTCAAGTTTTAAATTTATATTTTGTCGACTTAACCAAAAACAACACTTTAACGGGCAATGTACCTGGTCGGTGGTAGATTCGTGGTAAGTAGGGTGTCAAACACTTGAAGCGAGGTTAAATCTTTCAATTTATTAATATTTTGGTTATCTAATCTAAGTTAATTCTAATCTAAGTCAAACCTATGCTAATCCTATGTTAGTTCTAATCCTAATTCTAACAGGTAAAAGGGGGGTTTCAGCCTGAGAGACTGGCACGGGTTTGGTGGTGACTACAATTAATTCAAGACACTTTAACCCCTCAAGCAAATTAATGAGGTAAAAGAGCGGGTCAAGCCTTATGATGGATAACTGTATTAGCCATCATTAATCGATTAGAAGTTGGTGTGTTTTTCAGTGCAATGTTTACTTATCTCGTGTGGTCATATTCATTCTTAGACTTAGAACGGGGGGATAGGGGGGGGGGTGGGGGGGGGGGGGGGTAGGGGGGGGAGGGGGGGGGTTGGGAGGTGTGGGGGGGAGGGGGGACGAGGGGGGGGTGTGGTGGGTGTGGGGGGGGGTTGGGTTGGGGGTGGGGGGGCGGGGGAAGGGTGGGGAGGGGGGCGGAGCGTCTGGGACTAAACAAAATACGGTCGGGGGGATGAGGGGGGAGGGAAGGTGCGGGGGGTGGGGGGGAGGGGGGCGGAGGGAGAGGGGGGGGGCGGGGGGGGGACTTATTCCTAAGGGCCAAAATGTTCAATATAGACCCAATATTTGTCATAGACCCAATGAACCAATCATAGCCACTCATTTTTTCAAAAAATTAAAAAAAATCACTTTTCATCTGCATTTTTAAAAATAAATATCTCAAACACGTTAATGTTAGCAAAAACAAAACATACCATCGCGACGAGAATTAAATTATCTTTCTAAGAGGAGGCACTTCTATATACTTTCGACGAAATTTTTTTCTTTTGATTTTTTGAAATAATATATGGATTGTATAAAAAATCATATATGATTTGAGGAAATCATATATTGATTTGTATGAAATCATATTTGATTCGTTTTTATTGTACGAATCATATATGATTAGTCATACGAATCATATATGATTTTGCAATTCGTGACTGAACAAAATTGAAAAAAAGTTTGCGGAATCACAAATCATATATGTTTTTATGAAATCTATATGATTTTATGAAAAATCATTTTTGATCGTTTTACGAATCATATTATGAGTCGTTATACGACACAATTCATTTATGATTTTCGCAATTCGTGTCTTGAAAAAAAAAATCGAAAAAAGTTTCTCGAAAGTATATCGTGTCACCGTTACGGAAAAGATAAAAAAATACTCGTCGCGATGGTGTATTTTTTTGTCGTGTGAACGATTTACCGTCTTGTAAGATATTTTTTTCAGCCTGAGAGATTGGCACGAGTTTGGTGGTGACTACAATCAATTCAAGACACTTTAACCCACGTAAGCAAATTAACAGAAGATAAAAGAGCGGTCAAGCCTTATAATAAAAAACTGTATTAGCCATCATTAATCCGATTAGAAGTTGGTTTGTTTATTTAGTGCAATGATTAATTATCTTGAAGAGGCATATCATTCTTAGACTTAGGCGGGACTTCATCCTAAGACCTAGACACACTAATTCTGTCACAATTAAATCATCCGCATAAAGCATCCTTATTTGCTGATTATAATCTATCTTAGGGATTAAAGCAATGGTGATCTTGTTAAACCCTAGCTCATAGAGACTTTACCCACTTACTGCTTAATGGCAATTTATACTCTAGTAGTCCACTTGTCCAACTATCCAATGGAATCAGAACATTATTTGTTGAATTATCTAGATTCACCTACTAGTCAACATGTTCAATAAACCAAAGGTTATATCTGATTAACTAGTTAAGCCAGAAGCGTATCCCTAGCACAAATTTAGAAGGACAATACTTGTGATCCTATGATCCTAGATGTATAAATTACTATATGAAGAGCTATCCTAACATCTAGATTACTTGGTCCATATCACTAGATCCAGTTGAATGATAGATCGCATACAAAAGCATGTAAACAAGTTATTGATAAACATAAACAAGCATACAACGATAATTTAAGAAATCAAGATATAAACAAAACCAAACATTCAGATCTTCATAATAATGACTAGTACCCAAAGGTATTAGCCTTCAAACATCATAATTAATACAAGAGTAATGGCTTAGCCAAGGTAAACTAACTGAGTTAACGAATGATACCAAAAACCAAACGATTACAAAAGTATAAGAAATTACACGTTGTCTCCTATGGATTGGAATGCGTTGCGAGACCTTTTCTGCTCTTTTTCTCCTATGAAAAATGACTTTTGTGGTTTAGGTATCGAGAATATGATTTAGCACACTTAAAACTCGTTTTTGAGTTTTGTATTTATAAGGTCTGGAGTTGGTGTCGATACGGCGTATCCAATGTATTAGATACGGCGTATCCAATGTATTAGATACGGCGTATTGGGTGTTTCTTGGAGTAGGAACCACGTTTGATATCTTCCAGAATATTCACATACTTTATCTTCAATACGTCGTATTGGTCTTCACTGGATACGGCGTATTGATTATGTTTCCTTCGTGGTCTTTGGTGAGTGCAGGCACAGATACGCCATATCTTTCTTGATGGATACGGCGTATTGGTTGTCAGAACAGTAATCTTCAAAATATCTTCGTTTAAGCTCCAGAATGCGCGCCTTTTCCTAATATTCACCAAGTACTCCATAATTACTGCAATTCTTAATTACAAACGATTAAGTAACAATTCTTTGCAATAACTATACAAAATGGGTTAATTATATCGGATAAATGATGTCATAAAATAGACGTTATTTGATGTCATCAAATATCCACCCACTTGAATCCTACTTGTCCTCAAGTAGCCTTTAGAAGTTTATAAAAATGTATCCCTAAGGATATTTTTAGTTAAGCATTTATTTGATTTATTACAAGTACACAACCAAACACCTCACGAAATAAGAAGATGATAAAACTCAAATCACTCAACTAATCTATGTGGTAACATGTAACTAATTCACTTAATTCCTTGGTCGTGACAAGTATTTTATCATAAGCTTTGCAAGGATACACATCTCCACCGCTAAAGCTAAAGAGTAACAAGTTTATAAAGGTAAATATAGGTTTATATGATAAGGCTTAGGGTTGATCATTCTTTAATCTTTTACCAGAAGTACCACTCCAACAAGGCAGCTGAAGCACACATACATGGCCGTAATGACGGAATAGACATGTGTGTTCGATCACATCCTCATTTGAATTTAACCAACGGTTAGGATGAAGAATGATATAGGGTAGGGGCCTTCTAACTTTCACCAAAAGATGTAAACCAACGAGGCAGCTGAGACATCCATACATGGCCGTAACGACGGAATAGACATGCACACTCGTACACATCCTCATTCGCGTAAAACCAACGGCTAGTCATTAGGAAAGAGAAGTAAATTGTTGTTAAATAAAAATTACGAAACAAATAGATTAAGTCTAAAATACAAGTTGCTAGACACTTTTTCCCGACCGTAACCATGATAAAGACACAACTATTTACAAACGTCTAGATCATAGATCAAAAACGACAACCTAAGTTGGTGTTCCTGTAACGGTCAACTTCCCAATCATCCCATATTTTACATACTTTACAGGGAAAGTGGCGATATCTACCACTTTATACAATACTCTACATCATCGATTTATATCAACGAATAATCGATCCTTCGTGTAATTCCTTTGGTAGTTGCAAAACGATTATCTTCAAACTTTCCTTCTCTTTTTTGTTGCGATTTTTCTAATTTTTTTTATTTTTTTTGCTATTACTATACTACAAAACTCAGAGTAGTTTCACCATCTTCACGATCATAATAATTCCGGATAATTCCTTCGACAATTTCTTCATTCTTCGGACGTACCATTAATTGCGATGGTTATAAAAATACATGATTTTTGACTATAATATACATTCCCATTTGCGATGTGCAAATTCTTCCAAAATAGAAAATTTTAACACAAGACTCGGGAAATATAAACTTTACACTTTAAGCAACTAGCAACTGTAAAATAAACTTAATCTAACAGGGTAGGTTAAGGTGTAAAGGTGTAACGAAATAAACAATTGGTGTATTTCGTAAAGGATTGGCTCTACGGGTTGTTCTAGGGGTATCTTACTCTTAAAGTGAGAGTAAACAAAGGGTTTATACGGGGGTTAACTAACCAGTGTAGTTAGTTAATAAGCAACATGTATAGGCTTTTTAGGTGTAATCCTAAAATTTACCAATTTAAACAAGTTACTCCATCTAAATCTATAGTACTCGTCATTGTGGTCTTGAGTGATATACCAAGCCAAGTTCTAAAGTCTACTACATCACCGGCACACTCATATTTTTATGGAATTTGGGTAAACATTTGGAAACGGATAGGTTAAATCCTCATAATATCTAATAAGGGTTATTGTATGCGGGTTATGTAACATGTAATTTCATAAAAGTATGCTTGAATTTTTTTTTAATTTGACCATAATTTAAGCATTTTAGTGTCAAAAATAGGACAAGTATACATTCTAATTATACAACGTCCTTGTTGTAAAGATAACACATTAAATACGGGAATTAAAAAGAATTAGAATGAGAAACTCCCCTGATATTTGCTCGGTAGATTCTTCATGTAGGTATATTGAGCAAGGATTCATGTGTTGAACATCCGTCTTGAAGTTTCAAGACTCCAACACTTCAAAATTTCCAGATCGTAGATTCTTCACCAATATTGTCGTTTCATTTAGAAGGTTCCTGTATTAATAACAAACCAGTGCAACTCCATCTCCGGTGTATTCGTTTGGCTAGACTCGAAATAAAATCCTAAAAACTATACAGGAAGTCGATACGCCGTATCCATGGGGTTTGGATATGCCGTATAGACAGTCTTAGAAGACAGACTCGATAAAAATTGAAAATTACATTCCGGGTTGTCTCCCTGCAAGCACTTTTGTTTATAGAAATGTCTTTAAGTTAGACTTGCCCCAATTTAATCTCATCCTTATAAAACAATTTGGGGTCGAACGGGATGCCAAATGGCACATACAAATTCTTGATTAGGAAAATGAATGACATCCCTTTGTTAATATGATTCCAAGTCATGATATTAACATTTAATTCCTTGATAAAAGTTTCAGTTTGGAAAAATTTATTAGATGTATCATGACTTGTTTTCAAAAGCTTATTTGACCTTTGTGCATAGGCACTGGTTGCGTTTGTAAGCACTAGTCAAATTTATATATATATAGTATTAATCCCGTGAAAATTCTTTCCAAATTACTCCTCAAACAAGAGAAATAAAAGGTAAAAATCTCACTAAAAAAACACAATATGTATATTTTTAACCGGGAAGTATTTCTTCTCGGGTCGTATCCCAACGAAGTCGTGAATTAAGATTTGGGAATAATTCGGATTCGAGTCAAGAATGAATAAAGGATTTTTGAGTTTTGAATTACACTACAAATTTAATAGCACAAACTAAAAACAATTAACTAGCACGAAAAATTAACAAATGTGAATTAAAAACGTGAGCTAAAACGAGAATTTAAAATCTAAAGCACTTCTATTAACAAATTTTATGTCTAAAAATCACAAATTTAAAAAGAAAATTTTAGCAAAAAGAATTAGAATTTTTTAACTATTTTTGAATTTTTTATGATTTTTTAAAGAAAAATGAATTAACAAAAAATAAACTTTTTCTAAAAATTAAAACTAAAATTCTACTTTTATTTTTCAAAAATACTAGACTGAAAAAGAAAATTTTCACAAAAAAAATTAAAAATTTTCAACTATTTTTCTATTTTCTATGAATTATTTAAGAAAAAGAAATTGCTTAAATCCTATTTTAATTCCTAGAAAATACAAATTAAACTGGAAAAATAAAAAAAAATGGTTTTTAACAACTAAAAATGTGCAGAAATTTATTGGAACAAAAATGCCCAATTTTTATAAACTAATTGAACCCTAATTTGATCAATTAAAAACCTAAACCTAATTTTACAAAACTAAAATTAAAATTATTAAAACTATTTGATTATTCAAAAGACATGGGTAGAAAATGTAACATAGAAAAGTAATGGGTAGGCGGGAAAACTATTATGGAAAATAAAACTTAAGTTAAGAACGGGTAACCTAGACAATGGCAAAAGTAACTAAACAGACCCTAACGATTTGCTTAGTTTAGCTTATCTAAAAGTGAAAATAAGCTAAAAAACTTAAAACTACAAAGTTAAGCCTATACGGATAACTCTACAACTTAATAAAAGCATCTTGAACTATTTATCCACTAGATAAGCCTTAGAAAATAAGCATTTTGTTCGCAAAACAGTAACTAAGGCTTCAACTGTTTTCGAGACTTTAGCTTATTCCTAGCTATATTTCTGAATGAAAGTTAAAACTAAAAGAACTATAATAAACCTAAGAATGTATACTATAGATTTCTAAAAAGTAAATAAGTTAAGAATTAACATGATAAAACGAAATTGGATAGTAAAAAGTGAAAGGTCTAGCTTATTACTGTTATTAGGCGAAACTAATAAGCAACTAGCTTATTTCTAAATCTAAAAGCAAAATTTTGAATATAAGCTATGCTATGGATATAGAACTAACCTGGATAAAAGGAATTTGATAAAAACCACTAGAACTTAAAGAGTCTAAAAGAAATTAGCTAATATCCTAACTGTTGCTAAAGCTACTTTTGAAGGAACATTTAAGCTAGTATAAGAGCTTGAAAATGAAATTTAAGTGATGATCTATAAAGAGCTAATGGAGTACTATTGAAATGCTTAAAATCAAACTCTAACTCCTAATTTTAAAAGCTTAAAGACAATTAGAAAATGAATGAGCACAACAGCATTGCTGATGCCATTGTCCAAAAACTTAAGTTGCAGGGCTAATTTATTAACAAAGTCTCATTAACTCACTCACTAAATGTATGTAAACCTGCATTATCCAAATTCTAACTCTAGAATACTTTTGAACCACTTAACACTAAATTCAATTAAGCTAAAAACTGCCCTGGTGTTAAGGAAGGAGTACTTAAGCTCTAAACTTTTAAAATTCTATCTACTGAACTAATTTGCCAAAACCTTGTTATAAAAACTTATATAACTTGGGAAACTCAACTATGCAAAGTGCTTTGACAAGATTGTGTTGACTTTACAAGTCAAAAATGAGTTATTAATCCCAAACACTCTTAAAAAATTCTGTCTAACTAAATTGTATTTAAAACCTATTAAAGCTCAAAAGCTGTTAAAACCTTTTTGCACACTTGACTTCAACCAAACTAAATGAGCTATCTAATCACTAAAAGTCCTAGCTTATGTAGAAAAATAAGCTAGTTTATCAACTAGCTATTTATACTACTATGACAGAATTGAAAGGTAATGAACACTAAATGTATTTTAACTAAAACAGCTTAATGCAATTGCATCTATAAACTAATCTAAGCAAAATGAAACAGAATTAAGCTCACACAAAGACATTACAATAAGCAAATGAATTAAGCTATGTATATACTAGTATGAAATATAGAAAGTAAAACCTAAATTGTAGTCTTCAGAATAGGTCACACTTTTCTGAATGAGTGACCTTAAAACATAAACCTATTGGCTACCTTAGCCTCTAAACCAAGCTTAAAAGCTCAATAAGCTGATTTGAGCTTATTACTCCATAAGCTTCCAAATTTGGATGAACTTGAATGCAAATGAACTTTAGTGAATCAAAATAAGCAAAATCAGTATCTAGAAAGCCTAAACCCAATTTGAACAACTTTAGAAAACATAGAAAACAAAAATAAGCTATTTTGAGCTTATTACAAGCTTATTGCCTTTAAAACGTCGTATTACTTAAAACTTTAGATCAAACACGAAACAAAGAACAAAACTAACACCCCTCCCTCGTTCCACCTAGCTTTTATTGCTTATTAATAAGAGTACAAAAGTACAAGCAAGTAATACAACTGAATCTAAAAGCTTGAGCTAATGAAAATAATTAATAGTAAACAAAAGCTAAAAGGAAAATTACAAGTATAAACTGAAAATTGACCTAAAAAAAGTTCGGGTCTAACTACTGAACTCCAAATCTGAATGCTTGGGCTTCTATTTTAGAGAGCAGATGACAAAGTGATGAAGAAGCACAATCATAGACCGCCGTTGGATCTTTGTAAACCGGAATTTAAACCGTTGATGATGATTGATGAGGTGTTCGGGCCAATAGGCTGTTGATACGTGGGCGAAATGATGTGGAGGTGCTTTAATACGAGGTAAAGTGAGCTTGGAGGAGCAGGGAAGGTGATTTAAGGGAGTTGGGTTTTTTGTTGATTTTAGGCGGGAAAAGCTGTTATGGTGGTTAGGAAGGTTTAGCCGCGCCCTTATGTTTGAAACTTTGAAGATATTACATAACCAGTCCTTGCGTTTCATAACCACAATTGTAGTTTTAAAAGAAGTTTCAAAATTAACACTTCTGGCCCTTGTGGTTGTCATCTCCTTTTTCCCTTTATAAAACATCTTTTCTAACTTTGACAACTTTGGTCCTTTGACTTCAAATACCATATGAGTCCTTAATCTTTGCCACTCTAGTCATTTAGATCCTTTGACTTTCATTGACTTTCCTTTCTTGAGGTCGGGCTGATTCGGCTTTTGCAATTTTTTTTACTCTTGTCTGCTTCTCCCGTTCCTTGTCGGTTGGTGGTCGTTTTTGCTTCCTTTTGGACTTGAATTATCCTTGGTCCTGCACAATAGACACAAGCACACAAATTTCTAATCGTTTTTGGCATGTTTTCTGCTTTTTATTTGGCAAAATGCCCGGTATTTAATATATACAATAGCACTTATCAAAAATTCTTCAAACTAAAAGGATGTCGTTGTCCTCCTCAATTTTATTAAGTGTACACTTTGCAAACTAACAGTTCCAAAATGCCCGGGTTTTCACCTTATGAATCACCTTTTTAAACTCTTAAGCTTTTCTCACACATTAAGGCAATCATTGTAATTATTGTAACTTTTAAAGGCTCATTGAAATAGCTACTCCCGATTAATAGAGCCCAAAAGAGAAAATTCGTCTTCCCTGACTTTTCACTAGACTAAACAAAGCTAATTTAAACAAGATCATATGTCAATATAAGTACAAATGGGTTAAGCTCTTATACGTACAACTTGTGAACTTTTCACTCCAAGAATAAAATTAAGGATTAAGATGTGTGCACTCGTTTTAACTCAACCCTAGAAATCAATTTATCCTTTATAGTTGTAATCCATCTTAAGCTTTACACTCAAACCTTTGTGAGCATAAATGTTAATAACATAGATACCCTCGACTCAAAGCTAAAAGAGATTTGGGAAACACAACTTATAAAGTTATTAAAGAAAATGAAATGTTCATTCTCACCATTCCTTTTTAGTGTCCATATACTTTTAAATTATTATTTTTTCCCAATAGGAATGTGGTTCTAGTTCGAACCCGCATACTTAGGTCCTTCCCCAAATTAGATATCGCATCAACAACTGGTGTTCCTTTAGTTCGATACCCGCACTAATTTGGCCGCTGCTAACGTTTGTGGTTAGCGCACACCACCTTTTTTTGTGGGTGGTTGGGAGATGAGGGGAAGACCTAACCAACCTAAATCCAAAGTCCCCTTAGTGGCAATCATCACCAGGCCTCGCTCCCTAGGATGAATGCCTACGAACTTCAAACTCATAAGTAATACAATGTAATGGCTTAAGCCTAGGTAAACTAACCGGTTTAACAATGATACCAAAAACTAAACATTTACAAAAGTGAAGAAATTCACGTTGTCTCCTTTGGATTTGTAATACATTACGAGACCTCTTCTGCTCTTTTTCTCCTCTGAAAATCGTCTTTTTGTGTTTAGGTATCGAAATATGATTTTATACGTTGATTGTTGATTTTTAGTTTACGCGATTTAACGTATCGATTAAAATTAAAAGCGAACGCGTACGAGAAAAAAAAAAGTAGTGAAAAATGACAAAATGAATGATGTCATAAAATGACCTGAAAATACGGAATGTTACATCCAGAATATTCACATACTATATCTCCAATATGGCGTATTGGTCTTCACTGGATACATCGTATTGATTATGTTTCCTTCGTGGTCTTTGGTGAGTGCAAGCACTGATACGCCGTATCTTCCTTGATGGATACGGCGTATTGGTTGTCAGAACAGTAATATTCAAAATATCTTCGTTTAAGCTTCAGAATGCGCGCCTTTTGCTAATATTTACCAAGTACTCCATAATTAATGCAATTCTCAAATACAAACGATTAAGTAATAATTCTTTGCAATAATTATACACAATGAGTTAATTATATGAGATAAATGATGTTATAAAATAGACGTTATTTGATGCTATCAACCATTCCTCAATAATTTGAGGGGTATGAAAATTTATCCTTTTTTCCCTTAATTGCCATTTTTTATTTTCTACAACTACATTCTATTTTCAATTTATTTCTTTTTCTTGTTCTTTTTCCTCTACTGATTTACCATCGACACAATTTAATAAACCATCCATGTTCATAACTTTTTTAAGTAACCTTGGTTGCATAGTGATAACCTATATCAAACACATCAAAATAAAATAAATTCTAGAGAGAGAAAGATGGTTTTAGAGTGAGAAAGAGAAAGAAAGAAAAGTGGAAGATTACATATGATAAATGAGTAACCAACACCCTCTTAACATGCTAGGAGGGTGGTATTTATAGTACCAAACAAGGCCTGCCACCATGGGCCTTATTGGGCCGTAGACTTCACTAATGGGCTACAACCCCGTAACTTAGGCCCAATTAGCATAAGAAAATTCCCGTTAACTATATTAATTCTATACAAGGCTCGGGAATAATAATGACCATCACTTTACATAAAAACACGGCTAACAATCTCCCCTAAGGGATGGTTATTGCAATAATAGCTTCACTTCTTGTGACTTCTTGAATCTTGAAGCCTTGTGTACTTAGGAATTCTTTTGACGTTTCTTTTGCATGCTTGTGATCTTGGATCTTGATCTTTGACTTGATATCTTTTAACTTTATCTTGATATCATGGTCTTTAGCCTTGACTTTATTATTGACTTTGAGATCTTTAAATCTTTATCCTGGAATCCTATGCCGCCTTGTGATCTTGTGTCTCTACCCACATGCTCATTATCTTTAAAGCTTGCTAACAATCTCCCTCAACATTGATCTTTTACTTGGTCTGCTTTTCATATTATCATTGACGTTCTTTAAGGAAGTTCTTGTACATCAGAGCTCGCAAAAGACTTTGACATATGTACTTGAGATTTCATCATGTATTTATCTTTATCGGTTGATCATGAGCATGTGGTAGTAAATCTTGACTCGTCATAGACTAGATGTTGCTACCGTTAGGAAAACCTGCATGTATAGGTTAGTGATAAAGAACATATATGGACGAAAGTATCTTTGTCACTTTGTCAAATACGGTTGCAATAACCACGGTTCTCCATTAATCAGTATAAATACTGCCTGTGATCAGGTGGAATTGAAAAGAATCTCCTTGACAGGGTTTCGCAGCTGCACTAGCCGTTCTCGTTACCGGAGCGTCTTGAAGCAGACAACACGGTAAGAGTGAATCAGATAGTTACTATCTTTCTGATTGAGTCGTCAATTCATTTACTGGACCAAAATCGATATCAGTTGACACAAGCTTGACTCATATAGAATCTCGCAAGTCACCTACCACAGAGCTGTTTGATGTGACTCTAGAAGGATTTCCATCGTCATTGTGAATACTAAAGAGTATCACTCTGATGTTCTGGCAAATATCACAAGGATCATGCATAGGACTCTTGTACAAGTTGTGTTCTTAATGATGAACAACAATTGTATATTGGAATTCGTGTCCTAATGAGATTTTTTATTGATCTCGTTGGTCTAGACTTTATAAGTGTACTTTTGTTATTTGGTGATCGGAGGCCGAAGCGGACTGCCACCTTTTCGATATCTACGATCTCGGAATGAGAAAGCTGATAGAAGCGTGTTGTACTCCGTGAGAAATGAAACAAACTTCTTTTGAGAGAAGACTGAGTAGCTGTGATAGGTTGTGCATTGCATCACTGGGTCCATGATGACTTGACATCAATACCAAAATCATCTTTGTGATTACCGATAGATTATTCATTGACCCGGTTTCTGCCTAAGGTTGTGTGGAGGGCTTCTTTCTTTACACCCTTTATCCTTACAATTCTTTTTCATTCTTCAACCCCTTCAATGTTATTCCAACGTGTCCTCATTATCACCATGTTGGGTTTGTTCCGGTGATAACTCATGCCTTGGATAACATTCTTCCCAGTCTTACTTTACTCCTTTTTTCAATCATACCTAAGGACTTCTACTCTATCTATTGGAGTGTCCCTGGGTAGATCCCTCTGGTTCTGGCATGATCATGGAACAAAATACCTATTCTTAACTGCCTTATAACACCGTAAGAAACAACAGTTGGTCGGTCTTTGGTATTTCCATAGTAGCCATAAAACCATTGAAAAATCAATCAACATGTTCGAGAAATCATTTATTACACATTAAGAGTTTTCTATATCACCAAAAAGCTCCCCCTATACATATGCATCATATTATGAAAGATTTTTGCACATGCGAGGTCGAGAACGCACTTATAATTAAGAGATCTTATCTATATTAAGCAATATTGATCACATTTTAATCATTATTCTCCCCCTTAAAAATTGCATATGTGGTGACAATTTTTAATTTAACAAGTGAATTAAAATACAAGTTAATGTACATTGATCCACTTGTAGAATGAACGAGCATGGGGAAAACAATGTAGCATGCCAGATGAACTAATATCAAGAGGTTCATTTATTAGAAATTATACTCCCTCTCAATAAAAGATTAGAGTGAAAACTTGGAGTGGAAGTTTGTTGAGCACATAATTTTGAAAGAACTTAAACATTTCTTTTTGAAAATATCTTGGAAAATTGTGCTCAACAGAAAAATGATTTTTAATTTATCTTATGAAGTATCATTCCCTTAGTGCTTCTCTTGAGCATTCAAAACTTTGAATGTTTATATGACTTTGCTCAAGACTGAGAAGATTCAAACTTCTCGTTGTTGAGGAATAATGTGCATAGATGACATTTCCCTTTCTTTGGAGACCGAGTCCTAAGCTGACATTTACTTAGAAGTCGTAGAGAAAATTTGAAGAGACATGTTTTGAAAACTTTTTGAAACTCTCGCTCGAACTTCATTTATACACCCGTGTCAATATTAATCAACATTTCTAGGTGCGTAAATGTTATCGATTTACGAGAGACATGTCGGAGAAGATTATTTTTGCTATTTTTGAAAATTTTTGATTTTGTATTTTGCTTTTATAGGTTTTATAATTTTGTTTTTTGCTTTTCTTATATATATATATATGAGAGAATGTGTCTAAAAGCATTAAAACTTGGTTTCTAAAAAATCTCCCCCTCAAAAACTGATCCACTTATAAAGAATGATTCAAATTTTGAAAGTGACATGAGAAGGGAGTGTTGAACACAGAATTTTGAAAGATTTTGAAAATCCTTTTGAAAAATTCTTGAAAAATTGTGTTCAACTGTTTTGAAAACAAGAAGATTTCTCTTCTTTTGAAGGTAAAGCGCACTGAAACGTACACTCCCCTTTTATTTGAAGCTTGGGTTATGCACTGAAGTGTATATAAGCCATTGACTTGAGCTAACAAACTTTGAATGTTTTGAATAAATAGCTCAAGATCCCTCCGAAGTTTCAAAAACCTGCCAAGAAAAGAAGTAGAACTAGGAAACCCTTGTTTTAGGACTCTTAGGGGTTAGAAGCACTTACATTATCACACACAGATGTGTCAGACTCACTCTCGGTGTTACTAGATATAGTTATTTTTCCACAAAGGTTAAAAATTCTTCAAGTTGGTAACCACCTAAGGCAAATTATAGGTTTGCTAGGCCTAGGTGAAGCAAGTCTTTCTTTGGAACCTAACTTCTTTGATTTCTTGACATTTAGCTTATGTTTCTTTTTATTTGCACTTTTTGAAACATTAGCACTTTGGTTGTTCTTTCTAGATTTTATGCCATTCACATACTAAAGCACCCATTCATCGTGATTAGCAGTAATCAAACATTGCTTACATGTAGCACAAATAATCTCATATTTGTCATTCAAATGCAAGCTTATGTTATTACATTTAGATGACTTAATGTTCCTGATAATTAGAGAGATTGTAAAGTTCCTAAGTTTACCTCTTTTTTTCTTGAAATTTTGCGGGAGACAACTAATCTTAGACTTAGAGAGAACCTTGTCATTATTAGGATTGTTCCTAAGCTGGGTTCTTCTGTGTGGGGGAGGGTCTAGTAGTGCTTTAACATCTTTAGAAAAAACCATTAGGTGTTAGGATTTACATCTTCTTAGTGGATGACATAGGTTTTGATACAGTATTGGTTTTGGTCTTGGCGCTTTCTTTTACATGTTTGTTAAGTGCACAAAGTTTGTCTACCCTAGAAGCTTTAAAAGGATTAATCCTAAAGATTCCTTGATCAATCACTCTTTCATTGTTCATAAGTGTTGATTCTCGAGAGGAAGGTGTCGAGTTTGAAGTGACTGGTTTTAACAAAGCATTCGACTCACCAACCTTGGAAATAACCTTAGATTTAGGAAGAGGAGTTACAAAATACAGTTTTGGTCCAGAAGAAGAAGGTGGTTTATCCAAGAATTGATATGCCTATTTGAAAACTTAGTATCCATACTCGTACCTTTTGTGGTGTTCTTTTGTTCAAAAAACTTGTCAAATAACTGGGCTCTTAACATAGCATTTTCATAAATGGTGTCATGTGATTTTTCTTGAAAAGAGTCAATTATAATGAATTTGGCTTAGCTGTTGTCACATTGATAGAGTCAAATAGGTTCTTGTATGTTATCTTAAGATGTTCATTTTCTTTTGCATAATTTCAAACCCGAATTCTAATGACACGTTCTCATCTTCAAGTTTCTGAGACAAAGGATCAAGGGTATTTGATGCACACTGAGTATCACTACTCTTACCCTTAAGATCTCTCAACTGAGCTTGCAACCGTTTAATTTGGTTTTGCATGTCATTATAAGCTTTATCATACGAAATCTTATCATATTTACATTCCTCGCATTTTTTATACCAATTATTCCAAAGAACAACATATTCTTTTTCGTTTTTGATAATGCAAGATTCAAGTTTTTCTTTCATACGATCAAGCTTAGTTTGGAGATTTGATGCATCAACAACAGAATTATTTTGCAATAGACATAATATCTTGACTAACAACTGCTCTCAAGAGACGCTTAATTTCATATTCCAAAGCCTTGTGCTTAGCAAGAGATTCATCAGCTTCTTTTGCAAGAGATTTGAAGTCTCGAACAAATTTAACTGCTTCTTTCAAAAATTGTATTTCAAAATTTTGAACTCTAGAATCAACTTGGTTAACGATAGGGTAAATTTCATATTTTACAATTTTAAGAAGCTCTTGATGAGCAGAAGACGACCAATTGTGTATATCTAAAGTCATTTTTTGTTTGACAACAGGTTAAAGAGTCACAATGGTGTTATTTACCTCATTTAGAAATTTTCGTGCAACACTTGGAGTAGTATCATCCGAAAACTCTTCATTTGGTATTGAAATTAATTTGGAAACACTGACCGTTTTTAAAGTATTCGAAAAACACAACTCTTTACGTGACTTGGCCTTTTGAGAAACAAAAACCTCTGAGAGATGATTAATCTTTGAATAATTTGCCAGTTTAATTTCTTTGTTCAATTGTTTCATTGATTTCTTGACATTTGACTTATGTTTTTTTATTTGCACTTTTTGAAACATTAGCACTTTGGTTTTTCTTTTTAGAATTTATGCCATTATACAAACACTGTTGTTTCTGCTAAGCTTGCTTGAGATAAAAAGGATTTTGATAACCCAAAGCCATTTTCTGTTCAGTGTGGTAAAACAAGTCTGGCTTAAGTGACAGCATATGCATCGTTTAAATTGATTGACTCGTATTTACCAAAATGTTATCTTATTCCTTTATTTTATTCTCAGGTTGAATTTGTTTATCAAGAAGCTCATCTTTCACGTGTTTTGAAATCAGACTTCAACTTTTTCTTCTCTTGTTGAAGACAAGAAACAATTGATTTTTCTTTTGAAAGCTAGTTAATTAAATTTGCAATTTCCTCATTAAAAGTCGTTATTGTTTTAGCAGAACTTAAGTAAGGTGCATTTATCTTTTTAGTAAGACATTGCTCTTGATAAACAGACTTTTGGTAACATCTTTCAAGCTTATCATATTTTCTTGATTAATTTCAAAACACTTTTCTTGATTTTTATATTTAGCAAGCTCAGTGGTCAAATCAGCATTTGTTTCTTTCATTTTGCGATTGACCGTGTTGACTTTCTTAGCCTCTATAGCTAAATTATTATATAATGATTCAAAATACGCACGTGTTTTCTCAATAGTTGCAGGATTTTGTTCCACTATTCCCCACTTTGTTCCACACTAGAAACTATAGAGATAACATTGATGTCATTCTGTTGAACTTGGTGTGGTTCAGAAATGGGTTTGAGTAACTCAGTATATTGCTCCTCTTGAGTAAACATATTGAATATCTCATTATTATAACAATTATCATATTCGTTTACCTCAGTTGATCCATCTGAGTCATAGACGGGGGCTTTGTCAGTCTAAGTACCCGATGTCGATGCTTGCTGTAAATTAGCCATCAATATGCAGTTTGCATTGACTTCCTTAATCTCTTTAAGATCTCTTGCAGCAGCCATGAAATTAAATTCCTTAGCTTGGAGTTGGATCCCTGCCTCTTCCTTTTGAGCGATCAACAACTGAGTCTGAAGAAAAGCAGCATCCCTTTTCCTTGGCTTTGCAGTGCAATTCCTGGCATAATGACCTAATCCTCTATAGTTGTAACATCATATCTGATTACCGTTGTTCGCATTACCATTACCATTACCTTCAGCCCATGCTGCTACAACATTACCATTCCTAGTCTGATTCACATTCTGATTAGCAATACCTGGAACAACAATATGCCCATTCTGATTTCTAACATTCTGAATACCCGAATTCTGAACACCCTGATTCCCGACATTCTGTATTGCATTATACCCATTCTGATTCCTAATATTCTGTCCAACATACTGTCTAAACTGATTCCCATCATTACCTCCAACCATCTGCATCTGTCTGTCTTGACCTAAATTTATACCCGGCTATGCAATCTGCCTATTACGAGGGTTGTAAGTCGTTCCGCCCTGAGTTGATTTACCTCCACCTGATTGTATTTCAAGAAATCATACAACTGCGTGTAATCTACTTCATGCAAATCATTTTTATGGTGAACAATGGTAACATGTCAACTCCATTAGGGTTGTAGGTTGTTTAGGAACTTGAGATTGCTTGCAATCTTTTCGGGAAAATGTTTATTTCTTTTGAAGTCATTTATTAACTTTGAGAAATGATGATAGTAAGATTCCATCGATTCCCCATCAGTAGAAGTAAACCTTTCTCATTCATTAAACAACTTAGCCTTTTTCTCTTGAATTCCAATATCAAAACCTTTCATCATTTGTTGAACATGTAACCAGATTTCTTGAGCGGTTTCACAACTACCAAAAATAGCATAGATGTCTTCGGGAAGACCATGAGTATAGTCTGAATAGCTTGATCATCAGCTTCCATCTCCTTTACTTCTTTTTTAGTAAGTTCATCATCAATCTATTCATGAAAAGTTTTAACAACAGGAACTTCACGGTTTGGATCACTTGGTTTAGGAATCATTCGTCTGACATATGGACCATGCATAATAGAGCTGTAGATTAGCTTTCCATTTGGTTTGCTCTTTGTATAACGAAGAAGACGAGAAGACCATGGAACATAGTTGTCTTTGTTGAACATAGGTGGATGGTTTTCGGAACCAACAGCATAAATGTCTTGTTGAGTCAACAATGCAAAAATGATGTGAAATGATATAGTAGGATCATTTTAGTGATTAATGAGAATTGTGTTAAAGTGATGTTGTTATAAGTGATTAATGATGAAGTCCTATTTATTTCACAGGATTTTACTAATCTTGATTAAACCGAGAAAATAAGTTAATACTTTATAGGATTTTACTAATCTAAGATAAATCGTTGAAATTAACTTTTTTCTTAAAATGTCACAAACTGCAGTGTCACAAACCTCAGTGAAATGTCACAAACCTTAGTGAAATGTCACAAACCGTAGTGTCACAAACCTTAGTGAAATGTCACAAACCGCAATGTCACAACCCTTAGTGAAATGTCACAAACCGCAGTGTCACAAACCTCAGTGAAATGTCACAAACCCCAGTAAAGTACTAAAACACAAACCGCAATGAAGTACTAAAACACAAACCACAGTGAAGTACTAAAACACAAACCGCAGTGAAGTACTATAGCACAAACTGCAGTGAGGTACTAAAACATAAACCGCAGTGAATGTATACAACCCGCAGTGAGATCAAATGCACAAACCGCAATGTAATGTAATTTTTGGCAGAGTTTCGTTTCCTTCTAAAGCATCAACTTGGTTAACGATAGGGTAAATTTCATCTTTTACAATTTTAAGAATCTCTCGATGAACAGGAGACGACCAATTGTGTATATCTAAAGTCACTTTTTGTTTGACAACACGTTGAAGAGTCACAATGGTGCTTTTTACCTCATTTAGAAATTTTCGTGCAACACTTGGAGAAGTATCATCCGAAAACTCTTCATTTGGTATTGAAATTGATTTGGAAACACTGGTCATTTTTGAAGTATTTGAAAAATACACCTCTTCACATGACTAGGCTTTGAGAAACAAAAACCTCTAAAAGATGATTAATCTTTGCATAATTTGTTGGTTTTATTTCTTTGTTTAATTGTTTAATTTTAAGAGACTCTCTTGAGAAAATTGTAGTGTCTCCTCTGAATCATACACAGCAGGAGATACAAATTCTTTTCCATTATACAAACTCTATTGTTACTGCTGAGCTTGCTTGAGATAACAAGGATTTTGATAACCCAAAGTCATTTTTTGTTCGGTGTGGTAAAACAAGTCTGGCTTAGGTGAAAGCATATGCATCGTTTGAATCGATTGACCCGTTTTTACCAAAATGTTATCTAATTCCTTTATCTTATTCTCAAGTTGAATTTGTTTATCAAGAAGCTCGTCTTCGCATATTTTAAAATCAGACTTCAACTTTTTCTTTTCTTCATTAAGAAAAGAAACAATTGATTTTTCTTTTGAAAGCTGGTTATTTAAATTTGCAATTTCGTCATTCAAAGTCATTATCGTTTTAGCAGAACTTAAGTGAAGTGCATTTATCTTTTTATTATGACATTGCTCTTGATAAACAGATTTTTGATAACACCTTTCAAGTTTATCATATTTTTCTTGATTAATTTCAAAACATTTTTCTTGATTTTTATATCTAGCAAGCTTAGTGGTCAATTCAGCATTTGTTTCTTTCATTTTGCGATTGACCGAGTTGACTTTCTCAACTTTAATTGCCAATATATAATGATTCAAAATAAGCATGTGTTTCCTCAACAGTTGCATGATGTTGTTCTACTGTTCATCCATTATGTTCCATACTAGATTCCATAGAGATAACATTACTGCTGTTTTGTTAAATCATATGTGGCTCAGTAATGGGATCGAGTAGCTCAATATACTGCTCTTCTTGAGTAAACATATTAAATATATCATTATTATAACTATTTGTATCATGGTGTACCTCAGTTGATCCATCTGAATCATAGACGGGAGCTTTGTCAATCTAAGTACCCGATGTCGATGATTGCTTCAAATTAGCCATCAAAATACAGTTTGCATTGACTTCCTCAATCTCATCAAGATCCCCTGCAGCAGCCATCAAATCAAACTCTTCAGCTTGGAGTTGGATTCCTGCTTCTTCCTTTTGAGCAATCAACAACTGAGTCTGAAGATAAGCAACATCCCTTCTTCTTAGTCTGACTATTCGATTCCTAGCAAGATGACCTATTCCTCTGCAGTTGTAACATCATATCTGATTTATGTTGTTCCCATTACCATTACCTTCATCCCATGCTACTACAACATTACCATTCCCATTCTGATTCGTATTCGGATTAGAATCCCTGGAACAACAATAACAACATTCTAAATACCCGGATTCTGAATTGCATTCTGCATAACCTATTTCCTGACATTCTATATCGCATTATACCCATTCTGATTCCTAACATTTTTCCCAGCATACTGTCAAAACTGATTCCTACAATTACCTCCAACCATATGCATCTGCTTATCTTGACTTAAATTCATACCCGGCTGTGCAATCTGCCTATTGCGGGAGTTTGATGAAATTCTCTGGTTGTTGTTGGCTGGTATAGAGTAGTTAAGTTTGAATGCTTTAGCTATTAGAACAAGTGCTATGTTCATTGCATTTGTGGGATCATAAATGTCTTCGGGATTTAACATTGGTTGTTGCATGTAGTTCTGGTTGAATGATGGTTGTGGGAGATAATTGTCATTTGGTTGTGGTTGTTGCATGTAGGTAATCTGTGGTGGTTGATCTTGGTGAAACACTGGATAGTTGTAAGGATTGTTGGAATTTGCCATTAGTGCCAGAGGATCATGTGCTCTTGCAAGTCGTTCTGCCCTTAGTTGATTTACCTCTACCTGATTGTATTTCAAGAAATCATACAACTGCGTGAAATCTACTTCGTGCAAATCTTTTGTTTGGTGAACAATGGTAACATGTCGACTCCATTGTGGTTGTAGGTTGTTTAGGAACTTGAGATTGCTGGCAATTTTTTCTAGAAAATGTTTGTTTCTTTTGAAATCATTGA
>BQNB010100499.1:0-24688 GCA_026074375.1 Tanacetum coccineum
TTTGGTAGTTTTTGTCTGTTTTTGGTCATTTAAGCTCGTTTTTAGAGGTAAAAGATATGTGTAATTAAGCACTTATCAGCAGCCCTCCTTAAACTTTAGGCAGAAACCGGGTCACTATATATGCTGTCAGAATCACATGGTTGATTGCTGACATTGAAGACAAGTATCATGGACCCAGTGATACGCTGCACAACCCTCCCTAGCCACTCGAAATCCCTCAAAGGATTCTTGTTTCACTTCTTACGGAGATCAATACATTTCTATCGTCTCTCTCACTACGAGTTAGACGATATTAAAAAGGTGGCAGTCCGCTTCAGCCTCCGACTACCAAAAACCAAAATGTACTATTGAGTCTAGAGCCATGAGATCATCCAAAAATCTCGTTAGGACACTAATACAAACTGTGCTTGTTTTTTACACACTGTGACAACAAGTAAAGATCTTAAGAGTCCTACGCATTATCCTCGTGGTATTGCCAGAACATCCGAGTGATACGTAAGTACTCACTATGAAGATGGAAATCCTTCTAGAGCCAACATCAAACAAGCTCTTGGTAGGTGACATGTGAGATCCATTATGGATTAAACTTGTGACAAATGGAAAGCAACGATGGTGCGATTCTTTATGAATCAAACTTGTTCCAGGCAGTGAATTGACAAATAGTTTTTGAAAAACCTTTCGATGTGCCCAACAACTAATTTTCTAGCACATTGATTGTGTATATCTTTTAAAATAAATGTGTTTCTGATGAAATTTGATTTTATGATATAAAACACTCTCGATGTGTCACAAAAATACTTTCTCAAGTGACACATCGACTGTTTTTCAAATCATTTTCCTCTTTAATCGGTAAGATAGTAACTAACCGATTCACTCTTATCGTGCTGTCTGCTTTGAGACGTTCCGATAAAGAGAACAGACAAGTATGGTGATTCTGATGGCTGTACATTTGATGATTCGATACTTATACTGGAAATCCTGTCAAGGAAGTTCATCTTAAGATGAATCTACCTGATCACAGGTCCATCCTCACGAATCTGGAGGTTACTCCAACCATACCCGGGCGAATGACAAAGCCATGTTCGCCCACGAACTTTATTGTTAACTGTTTTATTTCAGGGTCAAGTAAAGACGGAGATGGAGATACCTCGTTCCAGTGGAGTCAATTCACAACCCCATGCTCACACTTAATGTTTCTAATTAATGACATCATGACAATTGAAAGACCTACAACACAACTTCTGCAACTCTGAGAAGTAATATCATGATCAATAAAAGTGTAAGCATGCGGGTCCGAAAGTCACAACATCACATGAAGGCAATACTCCACTACAAGGATGATTAAGAGATTTACTGCAGATGATGATCTCAAAGAAAGCTCAAAGATCACTCAAGTCCAAGGAACAAAGCTCAAAGATCACTACTTGATGTACAAAGACAAATGTTGAAGAATCAAAAGACTACAAGCCAGAATCAAAGATTAATTCAAATATAATGCTAGGATTCAATTTGTATTTTCTGGGGTGACCTCCCTTAGGGGGAGATTGTTAGGATTATGAAAATCCATGTAAAAGACTCGGTCACCCCGTGTTATATCTAGCATAGGTTAGCTCGTAGTCTTAGTATTAATCGTTTAGTTACCGTACGACTTATGGTGTTGGGCCGGGTCTTTACCCACTTGTTAGCCCACTCCATGGCCCACTTAGGGGCACCAAAACACTTGTATAAATACCCCTTTCCAGCCATGGGAAGGGGTTGGTTGTTCATTTCAATATACACACACTATAAGGTGTTTCTCTCACTAGAACTAGCACTTTCTCTCTCTACAAATCGGCCAACCCAATCTCCCATGCTTGTGTTATGATATCCAATATACTACAGTTTCTTAAGAAAAAAATAAGAGCGACGATGTTTGTATGATGTTGGCTTGTTGGGAATAAATAAGATGGTTGTTGGTAGTGATTTTTGTACGGTGTTAGTTTCCTACGAAAAGATAGGTTGACAATTGAGTGTGATGTAATGACAACATGCTTAAGGTAATGAACGTTGTTTGCTTTAAGTGATGTCATTTCATTTTATGCGAAAAAAATTATGCTTGCTTTATGGCTGATGTGTTTTGATAATGCTTTGTGCATTTAAGTTTGGATAGTATTTGTATTGATATGATAAGTTCGTGACCCGTTATTTCATATTTTTTGGTTTAAAAAAAATTGCATGTCATCGATTGATTTGATGTATGTTATTTGGGCTTAACAGAGTTTGTATGATGTTGGCTTGCTGGGTAAAAATAAGTAATGTAAAATTGTTTAGTATGTTTTTTAGTCGATTCAACAATTTCTATGATTGCGGGCAATATGTGCATTGGTGTGAGTTAAGTGGTGTTGTTTAGTTGGTGTTCGTTATTAATACAGTTAACGAGGGTCTTATGTATCCTGACGAGTGGGTAAGGTAAATTTAATGTAAAGATATGTTAAGTAGATATTCGAGTTGGTGTTCGTTATTAACATGGATAACCAGAGTTTTTCAGGTATGTGATGAGGTGTTATTTTATACACTATTTCGGGGTCATTTAACCCCTAAATCATGTAAATATACCCAGATTATGTGCTTAATCATTTATTTTTAGGTTTTTAGCACTTAGATGGCATTTGGATAGAATACACGTGACTTGGGCTCATTTGGAGAAGAAACGGACGAGATTACAACTCTACACCAAAAATCATGAAGAATTGTGCATACAGTGCGTGGAGACGGCGTCGCAGGCATAAAGCGACGCCGTCGTGATCCATTTGGTGACGGCGTCAGAGATTTAGTGACGGCGTCAGGATGTAGCCGACTCAATGAGGATTTAGAATCATCCACGTAGCGACGACGTCAGGATAACAACGCGACGCCGTCGCAGCGATATCTCTATATATATTAAACTGATTTTAGGGTTTCAAGTGTGTAACTTTTGGGATAACTTTATATAACTTAGGGAGACGAACTAGCTCTTGTAGCAACTTCATAGGTCGTTTTTAGGGCCTCAAAACCCTATCAAACTACCTTGAATCCATGTTTTAATCCAAGTAAGGTTATTTATCATTAATCTTTCAATATGTGTATGTGTTGTGTGATTGATTTATCTATTTGCTTTCTTTATAACATGCGAGGCTAAACCCTGGTTTGTATTTACTTATGATTGCATGAAAGTCGGATTGTCGATCCTTTTATTGTTGCTTCTTGATTGATGATTGTGCGCGTTAGGTTCTAGAAAACCAGCTTTTGTCTGTATCGCGTTGAACCGTTAGGAAAATGCGATCATTTTCTGGATTTAGTTAGTGCGGTAGAAAATGATACCATCGGGTAACAGTCTTCATACTACCTTGCCCCTTTGTATGGTTGATCCCTCTTAAGTTATTTCACATGCATTTAATGTACTCTTAGGGGCCTTGTAATAGTCTTCATACTACCTTACTTGTGCATTGCCCTAACGGAACATTAAATAGACGGCGGGTTCGGTGGTAGTAATCCGTTATGACATGGGAAATACTTACACATATCTTCAAAGTTGTGACAATGGGCTAACAAGATTAGGAGAAGCAATCTGATGAGTAATGCATGATTAAGTAAATACATTTAATTATCATAAGTAGATTAGATATTAGTTTAATTAGTAGTTAAACAAACCAACCTCTCAAACTATAGATTTACATGCTTTCATAAAATATAAAAATACAAAAAGAATCTTCTCTCAACCCCTAAAATCCTGTTAGACCTTGATCAAGCCTTCCTAACCTATTCTCCTAGAGAACGATAACAACCCCCGAGTCTTGCCTATACTACTACTACAACGGTTAGGACTTGCCTAGTGATGTTGTATAAACTTCTTGTAGAAGTGCCTTACGACAACCGCATTAAGTTTTTAGCGCCGTTGCGTGGGGAATAGTTAGGTTTTGATCATAGTTTAGCTTAGTTTTACTTGCTTGAATCCTTTCAAGTAAGAACTTAATTTCCGCATATTAGCTTCTTGTAGTCTATCTTTTCTTTGTGTTATTTGTTTCGTAATCCATTCTCGTCAACCACCATGGGAGACGAGAATCCTATCCGTACTCTTGAAGACTACTCCAAACCTAGCCACGAGGGCTACAGGAATACCATTGAGCTCCCCGTAGGGAACAACGTGGTACCTCTTCGATTCGACACCATCCGGTTGGTGCAAAACGGATGCTTATTCCACGGACTTCGGTCCGAGGATCCAAACCAACACCTCAAGGATTTCCTAAAACTTATGGACTTACTTGACCTTGACGGTGAAATAGGGAAAGAACGCGCCTGTGTTTATTTCAATTTTCCCTTCGCGATCAAGTTAGCAATTGGCTTGGACGTCTTCTTGTAGGATCCATCACCACATTGGAGGATCTTACTACTCGTTTTCTTGCTTAATTCTTTCCACCGAGAAGGATCGCAAATCTCCGTAATGATATCCTGATGTTCCAACAACATCATGGAGAATCTCTATCAGAAGCATGGACTCGTTTCAAGGACCTACTACTGTTAAGTCCCTCCTCATGGCATCGACCTTTGGCTCCAAGTCCAAATTTTTTATGACCATGTCAATCCCGTCACAAGACGAACCATTGACCAATCGATTGGTGGTAAGCTTCGTGACCGAAATGCCAAAGAATCATAGGAATTATTAGAGGACCTCGTCCTTTATAACAACGAAAGTTGGAATGACCCAAGTGATTTCGCTAAGCCGGTCAAGGTAATCACTTTGCCTCAAGATGTCCCGAGTACATCCGACCGCCATCTAATCGAGCTTGAAAATCAGGTTCAACGCTTGATGGAAGCTCATCTTGCTCCAACACAACCTACTCAAGTGAACAAAATTACTACCTCATGTGAGATCTACAGTGGTCCCCACGACACTCAGTATTGCATGGAAGATCCCGAGCAAGCCTTTGTTGAATACGCATCCTCGTGTACCGATGAAGCAGGAGGTAAGTGGTATACCTTTAATCCTGAGTAAAACAATTTTGGTGACACCTATAATCCGTCATGGAAAAGTCACCCAAACCTTAGGTGGAGACAAGCCCAAAATTCTCAAAATAATTTTTCAAACCCACCTAACCGGTTCCAAACCAACGGTTCAAATCATTGAACCGTTCCTTAACAACCTCCTCAAGCTTTAACTCAATCAATTAAATCTAGAAAAGGATTGGTACCAACTCATGGCATCTCAGACGCTAGATGTCCAAGTGTTTTATGAAGCCCGGATTTCAAACAAACAATAGTATGAGTCATGACCAAAAAATGACACAGTTTTTGAAAGCCATCACCTATCAAATAGCAGGAGCACTACCTAGCGATACGGTTAAGAACCTGAAACTGGGTACTTCCCCAGTTTTTTTTGCTCATTCTTACCCGACAATTGATCCCCAATGCTCATCTCACCCCTCCACCTCAATCAATGCTATCAAGGCACATTTCAAGGAGGCAAACATTTCTTAAAAAAGCCTGCTACGACCCAGGATGGAAATCAAAACACAACAACCGGAACCCGAACCAACTCTTGAAGATGAATTCCAGGATTTACATCTTAACCTACCAGTTATCGAAGTCCTAGCTCACGCTCCAATCTATAACGCTATATTGGATAAATAAGTAGAAAGCTTAGAACTAGGCAAAAACGGATAAGCATTTGTCCAAGGAGAAGTACCTGTAAAAATGGAAGACCCTGGGCTATTTACCCTACCTTGTAGACTAGGGGACTCAAAACCTTTCGACATCTTGGCTGATCTAGGATCATGCGTGAACATAATCCCACTTTAGCTCTTCAAAAATCTTAACATCGGACTATTGGAAGAGACTGACCATATCTTTGGGTTGGCTGACGAAACCAAATCCTACCCTGTTGGAATTGTTAAAGATGTAGGTCCACATAGGAAAACTGAAACTATTAAATGATTTCTACATGATCGATATGAAGAAGGACCCCGAAACCCCTTTGCTAGTAGGAAGAGGATTCCTAGCTACCGGCATGTGCATATGGAAAAAGCCTACATTGACCCTAACTCCCCTCTAAACATCATGACCCGAATGATGTATAATTAGATCATGAGGAGAAAACTTGACCCTAGGGAAAACTCGAATAGAGGAGTTAGCAATTTCACAGGAAGGATCAAGGGAATGCATGTCTTCGTAGGAAACTTCACCTATATCGTAGACTTCATGATTGTTGAGGATATTAGTTCAATTATAGACCCTAGGTTGTCACAAGTAGTACTAGGGAAACCTTTTGTGGAAATATCCAACATGACTCACGACCCACCCGAAGGTGTTGTAAGATTCATTAACGGGACCGATGAAGTTGCCTATAAGATGCCCCATAAGATAGAACAGTACAACTCACTGTCGGACTTAGAAAAAGAGCACACAAAATCAGTCTACCTTAGGAACGAAGAAGACAAGAGAAGAGGAGTGGAGTATGTAATGAGCAAAATATTAGGATTTTATAAGGAATGCTTAGAGCTTGGACCCGAATATGTGACTGGAATGGATGATGAAGGAGAAGTCACGTAAGGACGTGTGACTTCGAGTCTAGCTACAAGACTCGTAAATAAAGAAAAGCGCTTTTTGGGAGGCAACCCAATATTTACTTTTCCCGCATATTAGGAGTGTCTTGTGTTTTAATTCTTTATTGTTTGTTTTATTATGTTTGAATTATTTTGTAATCATGCTTTGTTTGTTTGTAACTTCGTCTTATTTGCAATCAAAGGTATTTTGCAACAAAATAAGTGTAGGGGAAATATCCGGTTTTTAGAACCAAATTCAAACATTTAAAATGAATTGTTTAGATTAATCCGCGTCAGTTTCGAGTCATATGATTGAATTATTAATTCTCAGGTTGTTATGCAACATTTTGTACAGGAAAATAACTTATAAGAATGAGTGCAGGAAATTTTTCATCAAAAACGAAAAATGAGTTTTCACAGAGTGTGGAGACGGCGTCACAATTTACACGCGACGCCGTCACCGCGACACTTGTGACGGGGTCAGGATATTCCTGACGGCGTCAAATGCCCAGTTACAGGAAAACTCGAAAATTTCAAGTATTTTTGAAAATATAACTTGTACAACACTTAAGAAAGTGTAAATTCTTTTATAAACCTGCAAAACCCTGAGTTTAACAATTCTCTCATCCTATCTTTACTGTTTAACCCTAAACTCTTATTGTATATATATCTATCCCATGGATTTTACGCTTGGTGTAGTTGTCTTTATCTTTGATTACAGGTTATATTTGATGAGAAGAAGCTTGGAAGATCTTAGGATGTTTTCATTAGATGATTCTTGGAGGATGATTTAACCAGTTATCGCATGTTTCTTCTCCATTATTGAGCAAACCAGGGGTGTACTAGTTTCTTTTCCTTGTTTTTTTCCCTTTATTTGTTTTTACGAGTACTTCTATAGAACATTGGGGACAATGTTCAACTTAAGTGTAGGGGGTAAATAAGCCTTAGAAACTATTTTCAATTGCCATTTGCTTTGTTCTTAAAATGATCGGTAATATATCGAAACATAGCATAAAAAGGTAATTTTGACCCAAATTTAATTTTTTTATGACTCATACCGACGAAAACCGAGTATTAATAGCGTCTCATGGATAGGAACGTATATGACTAGCACAAAAACCCTTAGAATTCCACCCCAAAAATATAAGGTTCGCCTTTAGATCTATAGGAATCCGGGTATCCATTATTGATACCCAAGATAGTTTATACCTTTAGCTTTCTCGAGTTAAGGAGTGAGCAGTCATATGTGTCTATTTCGTCGTTACAGATGTGTACGTGTAGTCTTTGTCGCCTTTTCTGGAGCATTAAGATCGGTATTAAATTATACGAGTAAACTGGTAGTATATTAAATTCTAGAACTTGTTTTTGTGATGCATCCCGAGACCGCATAGTAACTATTAGGATTTGCTAGATAAGAGGCATTAGGATTAACCCATGTTTTAAACCTGTAACTGTTATGATGGTCACACCGATCATATAACTATCCCACACCCTTGTCATGTACTCATTTTTAGTGCAGGATACCTCTAGTACAATCCTCCGAGCCTATCATTTTTCACGGTTCTCATAATTTTCTGGTTAAGCCGGACTATTAATGAAGAGCATTGTCATCCATAAACCAATTGTTACACCCAAATCGCCTTAGCCTACCTTGTATGTACTCACCTTTAGTACATTATTGTTTTAACCCAATTAATTATTTGAGTACACGGTTGCTAAGTCCTTATCCTTGTAAATACAGTTTTGGGACGATTGGGATTCATGGTAGTATTCATCTTATGAAGAATCGGGGAAGAAGTAATTTATTACCCCCAATAGAGTTCAATAAGCTCCATGTTATTTTGATCCAACTCAAATCGAGTCATTAGTTAGATTGTAAATATCGAGTATGTAAAAGTTCAAGTGTAGGGGTGTATATATAAACCCCCATGATGTATTATATGTTTAAGCAATGGCAGAGCAAAAGTGTACAAAAAATGAGAAAAAGAAAAGAAAAGAATCGAAAAAAATATATAAAAAAGTAAAAAATACACGGGCTGCCATTTGCTTATGATTATGTTTATATTAGAGTCAAGAAAAGAAAAAGAAAGAGATTGGTGTAAATTTTTGTAGAGTTTGTATATTTCGTCCGAGTATTTGGCTTAGCAACCAAACCAACATGTATTCTTATAAATAAGTAGCTAACCCTTCCACTCCAAATTCACCCAAAGTCACCACCCAAATGTATCCCATCCGTTTCCATTTCCATTATATGTTATCTTACACCTATACCCCACAACCCTTTAAAAGACCTCTTGGATAGTAGTGAATAATGCTTACGCCCAGCAGTAGAGGTTTAATCCTTTACCAAGCCTATGGTAATTTATATGCTATGACATGTAATGAGTGTTGATTTTCTGTTTCCCCATTATGTTATAATTTATTATACAACCGAAAGAAAGAGAGAATCCAAAACACTTGTGTGAGGTGCTAGTGTATACTTTCCGTGCTTTTAATTACGAGGTCTAGAAGGTTGTGTTGTAAAATGCTTTTAAAGAGTAGGTTAAATGACCCTAATACTGCTATTGTCTAGGTAGAAAAGCCCATTTGCTTGAGGACAAGCAAATCCCAAGTGTAGGGGTATTTGATGAGGTGTCATTTTATACACTATTTCGGGGTCATTTAACCCCTAAATCATGCAAATATGCCCATATTATGTGCTTAATCATTTGTTTTCAGGTTTTTAGCACTTAGATGGCATTTGGAGGGAATTCACGTGACTTGGGCTCATTTGGAGAAGAAACGAACGAGATTACGACTCTACACCAAAAATCATGAAGAATTGTGCATACAACGCATGGAGACGGCGTCGCAGGCATAAAGCAACGCCGTCGTGATCCATCTGGTGACGACGTCAAAGATTTAGTGACGGCGTCAGGACGTAGCCGACTCAATGAGGATCTAGAATCATCCACGTAGCGACGGCGTCAGGATTACAACGCGACGTCGTACGATATCTCTATATATTTAAAACCAATTTTAAGGTTTCAAGTGTGTAACTTTTAGGATAACTTTATATAACTTAGGGAGACGAACCCTAGCTCATGTAGCAGCTTCATAGGTCATTTTTAGGGCCTCAAAACCCTATCAAACTATCTTGAATCCATGTTTTAATCTAAGTAAGGTTATTTATCATTAATAATTCAATATGTCTATGTGTTGTGTGATTGATTTATCTCTTGGCTTTCTTTATAACAATCAAGGCTAAACCCTGCTTTGTATTTGCTTATGATTGCATGAAAGTCGGATTGTAGATTCTTTTATTGTTGCTTCCTGATTGATGATTGTGCGCGTTAGGTTCTAGAAAACCAACTTTTGTCTGTATCGTTATAGACACGTCTAAGGAAACGCGAGTGCGTAGAAAGGATACCATCGGGTAACAGTCTTCATACTACCTTGCCCCTTTATATGGTTGATCCCTCTTAAGTTATTTCACATGCATTTAATGTACTCTTAGGGGCCTTGTAATAGTCTTCATACTACCTTACTTGTGCGTTGCCCTAACGGAACATTAAATAGACGACGGGTTCGTGTAATCCGTTCATGACCTAGGAAATACTTACACATATCATCAAAAGTGTGACAAGGCAACAAGATTAGGAGAAACAATCTGATAAGTAATACATGATTAAGTAAATACATTCAATTATCATAAAGTTATCACCAGTAGATTAGTTTATTAATTAGTTTAGTTATTAGTCTATCAAACCAACCTTTCAAACCATATATTTACCTGCTTTCTATAAAATATAAAAACACAAAAATAATATTCTCTTAACCCCTAGAATTTTGTTAGACCGTGATCAAGCCTTCCCAACCAATTCCCCTAGAGAACGATAACAACCCCCGAGTCTTGCCTATACTACTACTACAATGGTTAGATACTATGCCTAGGGAGTTGTAAAACTCTTGTAGAAGTCCCTTACGACAACCGCATCAATATGTTGTTGAGTAGGTAAGGTGAATCTTCTCTTAATGTTGTGAGATTCAAATTGTGATGTGTGAAGTGAACATAGAGGTACAGGGTTTAGTGGAAATGGAGAGATCGATATAACATTTACTTTTCCTAGCGGGCATCATAGAAAAGTCTTATATCGTCTTCTCGCTTAGTCCGCATCACGATATTAGTATGTCCACATCATATCTTTAGTCAGCTTATCAAGTCTTCGGTCTTTTTTTGTTAAATCTAAATGTTTTTAGTTTGATCTAATGATGTTTTTGGCATATTGTTTTGTAGCGCAAAAGGATGCGATGTTTTGTTGTTCCGTGTGCCGAAAAGTTAAATTATTAAAAATATAGTCTTCCATTGCTTTTAAGATTTTGGTGATGGTGGTGAAAAAGACATATTTATTGGTTCAAAAGTATTTGTTTGGTCTAATGGTCAAAGTTTTTAGCCTCAAAAGTATGACGGATACTGTTATCTTGGTTATGATAATTTCGCTGGACGGTACCATGTATGCCATTGTAGATTGGAAATGCTATTACCATAACAATTGTGTGCGATGCGTTTTAGAAATAATAGTAAATGTGTATGCAGTTTATGTTGAGATTCGTTGGTTATTTAACTGAATTATTAATAATTTTTGTTGATGCATAATTTATAGTGACAATGTCAATGGAAGGTTTGCAAGCCCGGATTGAGGTTCAGTTCCACAATGGTTGCATGGATGGTTCTCGAAAAACGTTGAGGGTACTTGATATATACAAAAAGAAAAATAAGGTTTGTATAGATGTGCATATATTTTGTGTATGTTGACAATCTAAAGGTCAGACCCTACGTATAAATAACGTCCAAGCGCACATGTCATCATTTGTATTGAGTGCGTGCAAAATGCTAATGAAATGCTGCACTAGCTTTCTGAACAAGAGATAGGCAAAATAGTTTTGGGTCTAAACTGTTTTCGACGAGTAGGTGAGGATAATGAATGTGTGATATGTCTTCTTAGCGGGACACTGTCCATGGTTTGAGAATAGTCGTATTCGGTTGCAAGGTTTTTATAAATTTGTGTCGGTTTGTCGTTTTCTAAAATCGTTAGTCCTAACTTTAAATGTTGTTGGTCTTTTGAATAAAAAATTCAGAGATGACGTTCATATTCAAACGTTAAATATGGTCTTGAAGTTATTAAAATAAATTGAAACCTCTAGCATATTTATGTAGACATAAGCTTGCAACAAAGTGTGATGGTTAATATTAAATGTGTTTGAATAGGTCTAAAGAGATTTGAAATTATTGGCATTTTTGTGGGGCATTTTAGTAGGCTTGCAGGCAAATCTGGTTAGTTGTTCAAGATGTACGTTATAATTTTTTATATGTCTATGCATTTAATTTCTAATACCTATTTTATTTTGTGTGTTGTTAGGGATAAAAGATTCGTCAAAGAATTTGCACGCCAGAGAAGTTGTTGCCAACGTTTAAACCATCCTACATGGTGTAGTTTCTATAAATAAACCGAAGATCCTACAAGAAGACGAATCGGCACCAATTTGACTGCTGTAGGATATTGGAAATCATAACACAATGGAAGATAGATGGATTAGCCAAGTCTAGAGAGAGAAAGTTAGAGAGAAAAGCTTTCTAGTGAGAGAAAGAGAACTTGTATAATGAAATGACTAACCACCTCTTCCAAGGCATGAAAGAGGCTTATATAATGGCTTACATAACTAGGCAAAGGCCTTGGCATGGGCTTACACATTGGGTTTAATTACCCGGCCCAATACCGAATGTCATACGATTAACGATTAACTACGAGCTATAATTAACGGTAAAATACACGCGGTGACTGAGTCTTTTTCGAATATCTAACAATCTCCCCCTAAGGGAGGTCACCCAGAAAATACTAAATTAAGCTCATCAATCTTTTGATTGTTCTTGTTCAGCTCGTAGTCTTTGATTCTTCACTTGATATCTTGTACTTTGATGTAGTGGTCTTTGTCTTGTGGCTTGTGTTTAAACTTGATATGTGGTCTTGAGCTTTCTTGAGATCATCAGCCAAATCTAATCTCTGATCATCAACCTGTGATCTTTCGCCGTCTTGTGGTCTTGTGTCTTGCGGACCGACATGCTCATACTTTTCTTGGTCTTGAAAACCTAAGTAATTTGTTCTTGACTTTCTTTAACTTTAATACTTGGCCACTTCAAGAAGGACCTGTGATATCAGAGTTGCAGAAGCTTAGAAACATATGCTTGAGCTTTCATGATTTCTTTGAGTGTGTTGGTCAAGTATGAGCATGCGGTAATGAACTTGTCTCTGCCGGAACAGGATGACACCATCTCCATCTTTATATGAACCTGTAATACAACAGTTAGCAATAAAGAGAAAAATTGAGTTGAAAAATCAGTCGACGTGTTACTTAGTAAAATGGTTTTTGTAACACGTCGAGAGTTTTAAGCTTTTTGTCAAAGTTCATTAACCGTCAATTAGTATACTTGAACAAGTTTGATTCTTGTAGAATTGCACCATCTTTTCCTTCCAATTGACACAAGTTTGATCCATATAGGATCTCACAAGTCACCTACCAAGAGCTTGTTTGATGTTATCTTTACCGTGATACTTTGGTATCACTCGGATGTTCTATCAATACCACAAGGATAATGCGTAGGACTCTTATGGTAATCCTTGTTTTCACATTGTGTGAAGAACAAGTTAAATGGTATAGTGTCCTAATGAGATTAATTGATGATCTCTTGGCTCTAGACTCAATTGTGCGTTTTGGTTTTAGTGATCGGAGGATGGAGTGGACTGCCACCTTTTCAATATCAACTAACTCGGAGTGAGAAAGTTAAAAGATAACGTGTTAGTCTCCGTGAGAAGTGAAACATAAATCTTTTGAGAGATTCTGAGTGGCTAGGGAGGGTTGTGCATTGCATCACTAGGTCCATGACGGCTTTCTTCAATGTCAGCAATCATCAATGTGATTCTGACAGTAGATGTGTTGACCCGGTTTCTGCCTAAGTGTATGGAGGGCTTCTTTCTTTTCACCCTTTATCCTTACAATTCTTTTTCATTCTTCAACCCCTTCAGTGCTTACCTAGACTTCATGACTAGTACCTTGTTGGGTTTGTTCCAGTACTAGCTCTATCTCAGTCGGCACTATTCCCTTATTTTCACTTTTACTCCTTTTTATATCATACCTAAGGACTTCTACACTAACTAGTGGATTGTCCCTGGGTAGATCCCTCCGGTTCTGGCTGGATCATGGGAACGAATACCTAACCTTACCAACCTTATAACTCTGATAAAATTAAATGCATGATCGGTATTTTGGTACTGTTCTCCTTGCTATAAAACCATTTGAAAACCTTAATCAAGGTACTCGTGATATAAATATCAAAGCTTTTTGTACCTCGATTATTTTGGCATTTCAGAAACGCTCCCCCTCAACATGTGCATCGATATTCGAAAGTGTTTAGCACATGTAGGATGGAGTACACACATGAGTCTATAAAATCACATTTTTCTACGTTTTCATATTTTAATCACATTTTCTCCCCTTATCAAAAATTTCAAACCCTTTGATATTTTGGATATCAAATGATTCAAATATGTTAGAAAACTGGGAGAAAAATGTGCCGATTATGCACAAGCCGATTAGGGAACATATTAATGCTCCCCCTCAAACTATGAGGGTATGTGTGAGTGTCAGGTATAATAATTTTGAAAGATTTTGAGTTTAACGAAAAACTCATGAAAAATTTATACATTGACACTTAACACCTAAAGATACACTACATAATAATATATTCACAAGATTATGTATGAGACAGGACCTGAAAGTGTTCAAACCAAAAATGACAAAGTCATTCTGTCCATGTCAGCAATCTGTAGTCTGTCTCGATACTCTCTTTTTGGAAGTTGTCTTAGCTTCCCCCCGAACCAGCAATCCTTTCTTGAGTAGATTCATAGATTTCTTGCAAGCCGCATTAAGAAGACTTGATGTGTAAAGCTCAAATGTCCGAAGTACACAATTAATTCGAAACTGTAACATCAAAGTCAATTAAGTCTCGGATGTCCGCATTTCTCCTTACACGATAGTGATGATATAAATTGCAACACCAAGGTTAGCTAAGTCCCGGATGTCATAATTATTCCCTCTAAATAGCCGAAATGATAATACCTAAGTCAACTAAGTCTCGGATGTAAACATTTCTTTCTGCAGGATATTGACTATCTAAAGGTATCATCATACCTACTATTTTATCAAATATTTCTACCCTTTTAATAATAAGCTTAGTGGTTGACCGGTGGAGGAAATATTAATTCAATCAGAAACAATCTTCTCACGCTAGAATAAATCTTCTAACAACACGTTCCCCTTGGTATCTCAAATGATGCATACTAAAAATAACAAGATATCTCTTCCCCCGTGTGGAACAAATAGTGCACCTGAAAGTAACAAGTTAAGACACTGATTTTATCTGCGCTTATGACATTTGTCTTCACGGAATGGCCTAAATTTAAAGAAGGATATAGACTCTATCACGTGTACTTGTTGTACCTTTTGGTGTATCTACTCCTCCCCCTTGATGGTTTTGATACCTCGGAATCAGCAAAACCTTGTACGCACACATACTTGAGAGCGTGTTCGAAGAATTAATAAGCTTAAATCTATTCCGTGAGAATCAACTTCAAGGCTTTTAAAACTATAAAAGAATTTCCAAACATTCCTAAGTCTTTTTACAAACTATGAGGTGTTGGCAATATTAGTCGTATGTAGTTTAAAGCCTAAATTCACTAAGTTTTAAATTGCAAATAAGTCCCTAAAGTTTGAAACAAATGACATCTAAAGCCCTTGTAGTTAATATAAATTAACTCCCCTTTAAATTGTTATTCGTCATTATCAAAAACTTTATCCGTTTATTCCGTGACTTATTTGAAAGACCGTTTTAAAATATTATTATATGACACTTTCTCCCCCTCAAATAATGACCCGTTTTCTATTTAAAGAGCTGTTGTCATTGTGTGAGTGGTCGAATTGTCTTTGAAAATCTTTTTGTGATTACTGAAAACACTGATTCATTGTAAAGACAACTTTTTACCAATAAAAATAAGATTTCTCTTATTTTGACAAATAAATGCACTGACACGTACACTTATTGTAAACAATCCAAGGTTATGTACAAAGTATTCATAACCCATGATGCATGGATATGAAGTAATCCATGCCCAGGAAAAATTAATTACCCGTTGTTAGAAACAACTGTCTTTTTGACGACATGCTTTTCTCAGACTTAAAAGCGGGTTGCAGTCGAAAATAACTGCAAGCCATGAAGACATGTTTTAAAAGTTTGAACTTATGCTCGAACTTTATTTAAAGACCCGTGTCATTATTGAATGACATTTCTAGATCCGTAAATATTATCGATTTTCAGAAGACATGTCTTGAAAAATATTTTTGGTATTTTCTATTTTCTGATTTTTATGGTTTTTTGTTAGTTTTATATTTTTGTATTTTGTTTTTGTGTTTAAGTATATACAAATATACATAGGATATGGGAAGACCATCCTTTACTCCTCTTCTCCTTCCTGAAGACGTTTAAGGGTTTTCGGAGTCATACTCTTCATACCAAGCCGCGGGAGTAGAAATTCGAACCGCTCTCTTGGTAATGCCTTGGTGAATATGTCCGCTAGCTGATAATCCGTCATCACGAAGTACAATTCAACCACGCCTTTCTCAACCTGCTCTCGAATGAAATGATGACGTATGTCAATGTGCTTGGACCGGGAGTGCTGGACATTGTTGCAGCAGAGAGCAATAGCACTGCGGTTATCACAATACATAGGAATCTTATTAAAGGCAAAACCGTAGTCTGTAAGCTGTGACCTCATCCAAAGTATCTGAGCACATCATCTAGACATGACAACATATTCAGCCTCTGTAGTTGAGATCGCAGTGCTCTTCTGTTTATTTGATGACCAGCTGACTAATTTATCTCCAAGGAACTGAGCACTTCCTGACGTACTTCTTCGTGTATCTTGACAACCTGCATGATCCGCATCTGCATAGGCCGTTAGTGCCATAGCGGTGTCTTTCGGATACCAAAGTCCCCACTTAATGGTTCCTCTGAGATACCGAAAGACCCGTTTAAGTGCTTCAAGGTGCTTTTTGGTAGGCGATGCCTGATACCTAGCACACATGCACACAGCGAATACAAGGTCGGGTCTGCTGACAGTGAGGTACATGAGGGAGCCGACCATACTACAAAATCGAGTCTGGTCAACTGGAATCCCTAAGGGGTCCTCATCTAGTTTAAGTCGATCCACCATTGGTGTATCAACAGGGTCACACGAATCCATCCCAAATTTCTTTAAGATTTCTAGAGCAAATTTTGATTGATTAATGAAAATGCCTCCGGGACTTTGAGAAACTTGTAATCCTAGGAAAAAGACATTTGTTCCATCATTGACATTTAGAATTTTGAACTCATCTCATTGGAAAATATGTCACATGATTTAGGTTCGGTCGAGGCAAATATGATATCATCTACATATATTTGAACAAAAAGAATATGTTTGCCTGTTTTCTGAGTGAATAATGTCGGGTCAACTACACCCTTGGAAAACTTGTTGTCCAGAAGAAACCACGACAAGGTGTCATACCACGCCCGAGGAGCTTGCTTTAAACCATACAGAGCCTTCTTCAGACGATAAACATGTGTCGAATGATCTAGATCAACCAAACCCTCTGGTTAACTAACAAAGACTTCTTCCTTCAACTCACCATTAAGGAATGCGGTCTTAACATCCATTTGATAGATGGTCATGTTCTTACTGGCGTCATTGGCGATGAAGATTTTGATAGCCTCGATGTGTGCAACCGGTGCAAAGGATTCCTCGAAATCAATACCCTCTTCTTGTCGATATCCCTTGGCCACCAACCTAGCCTTGTTTTTCAGAACATCCCCGTACTCATCAAGCTTAACTTTGTAAATCCACTTGAGAGCTATAATCATAACATAGTTTGGTCGTGGTACTAATTCTCATACTTGAAGTCGATCAAATTCGTGAATCTCGTCTTGCATGGCTTGAAACCAGGAATCTTCAGTCACTGCAGATTTGAAATTCTTTGGTTCGACTTTTGATAATACAAAGTTGTACAAGCACCACAAGGCATCGGTTGCAAGTTGTTTTCTGGTAGATACCGGTCGAGAGGGATTGCCAATGACATTGTCAAGCGGGTGATCCTTGCTCTATTTTTCGAGATGATGATGTGGTTGAATAACATGAGTGGATTCAGCTGAACTAGCATCCCCGGATGATGATGCCTCAGAACTAGGTTCCGAAGCAAACACGTTTATAAAGGGATCGTTGTCAGCATGATCAAAAGGATTGTCTTCAATGATAGTAGATCCAGCTGCAGCACCTTGATGGGAACTTGGAGATTGTAATGCCGAAGATGACGGTGAATGACTTGGAGAAGGTGCATCTTGATCAATGGTAGTAGAAGAAGGTGTACTAGCTGAATTGACTAGAACTGGAACTGCTGGAGCAGGAGAAACTGGTCTTTCAACACGTGGAGGATCTAGGTATTCATCGAACATCGGTTGGAATAAGATCTCCAGCTCTTTATTTGTTGGGGGTACATAAGGTGCTGCAGGGACCGGATTGGGTACGAGCCCGGAACTTATCTGTCCAGGCGTCAGAAACATAGGTGCGGGTCCTGTACTGAGTTGCACAGGAGCCATCGGCTCAGACAGCTCATCGGATTGTACGTGAATAGTTTCCATGATTCGTCGGGTTCTTTTGTTGTAGATTCTATAACCCTTCCTGCTTGGTGCATAACCAACAAAAATTCCAATATCAGCTGTTGGTTGCAATTTTCCAAGATCCTCGCTGTCATTTGTAGGGTAACAAAGAGCACCAAAGACTCGGAAAAAAGTAAGGTCAGGCTTCTTATCATGCACCAGCTCGTATGGAGTTTTGTTATGACGAGTGTGAATGAGGGATCGATTTTGGGTGTAACAAGCAGTAGCAACATCTTCTGCCCATAGAAACATCAGAGCCTTGGAAAAAACCAGCATTGTCCAAGAAGCCTCCACAAGAGTGCGGTTCCGTCTTTCGACAACGTCGTTCTGCTGTGGAGTCCCGGGAACTGATTTTTGGTGAAAAATGCCGACACGTTCATAATATTCAGAACTTGATTAAAAAATTTTGTGCCATTATCGGTACGGATGTATCTGACAGTTTTGTTGAGACCGACTTGTATTTGCTTCAGAAATTTGATGACGAACTCTGGGGTTTCATCTTTCGATCTCAAAAACTTAACCCAAGTAAACCTGGAATAGTCATCAACTATGACTAAGATGTATTTCTTCCCATTAATTGTTTGCACTCGCATTGGTCCACATAAGTCCATATGTAGGGTATTTAGAACTTCCAAGTTGGTGTTTTCCGTTTTGGGTGCATGGGTATGCTTTTTGCTCTTACCTAGTTGACATGCGGAGCCAAGATGATCTTTCTCAGACTTCAATCTAGGTAAACCTCTTACTAAATCCTTTTTTGCAAGGTCATTGATGGTACCGAAGTTCAAGTGGCTTAAACGACAATGCCATAACCATGATTTGTTCTTGGAGGCTTTAGACAACAAGCAGATTGGGGAGGACTTCATCATGTCTTCAACCGAGATAGTGTACAAAATAGAACCACGAGAACCTTTAATTAATTCAACACCATCTGTATCTTGAACATAACATGAGTGCTTCCTGAATGCAACTTCAAGATCAGAATCACAAAATTGTCCGACAGAAAACAGATTGTGTCTAAGTCCTTCCACATAGTATACCCTGGAGATCATACTGTCACCAATCACATAATCTCCATAACCCATGATAGCACCAAAGTGGTCATTCCCGAATCTAACTGTCCCGATGAACTTTTTCACGAAATTCCTGAGCCGTGAGTGGTCTCCCGTCATATGTTTTGAGCAGTCTGAGTCCAAATACCAAAGGACGATATGTACGACCTGCATTTGAAAATAGACGAAGATGGAGAGCTTCCTGAATGCAACTTCAAGATCAGAATCACAAAATTGTCTGACAGAAAACATATTGTGTCTAAGTCCTTCCATATAGTATACCCTGGAGATCATACTGTCACCAATCACATAATCTCCATAACCCATGATAGCACCAAAGTGGTCATTCCCGAATCTAACTGCCCCGATGAACTTTTCACGAAATTCCTGAGCCGTGAGCGGTCTCCGTCATATGTTTTGAGCAGTCTGAGTCCAAATACCAAAGGACGATCTGTACGACCTGCATTTGAAAATAGACGAAGATGGAGAGTTTGAAAAGATGGATCCCCAATTTTTGTTGGGTTCCTGTTGGTTAGCAGAAGCAACAGTAGAATGCAGAGAGGCATCAATTGCGTCATTCTCAGTTGGAGTAGGAATGCTAGTGGGAATTGCCTTGTACTGTTTGGTTCTACATTGGTATCTAGTTAATGGTTTCTGAGATGTGTGACTTATTTGCTCAGTTATCACAATTTTACTAGTACTAACGTTTTCAGTTTGCTTAGCAGGCACTACTTTGGATTTAGTGAGCCTAGTTAAAGGACACTGTTCTCCTAAAGTGAATTTCCTTCCCATGGGCTTCCATTGATAACCTATATTGGTAAGTAGCTTTCCTGTTGCTTTCCAAACTTGCTTAACTTGCTTGGGTTTCCAAACCTTCTTAACTGTGCTCATAACATTCTTAACAGAGGGAGATGCACTCACATAATTCAAATAATTAACAACACACATATCATGATTTGCCGAAATAAAGCATTTGTTACAAGTGTTGCAAACAGAACGAGAATTCAAATTAATTACAGTACGCTTGAGCTAACACTAGAATCAACACGATTCGTGGTTTGCAAATTAGACTTAATGGTCCTAGGGTGCTCTTCTACTTTCTTCTTGTGGACACTTTTAGCTGGCGAGATCCTATTTTTCTTGGTATTGCTCCTAAGGTTTGATCCACTAGCGTTAGCGAAACTGTTTACTCCTGTAGAAGGAATCACAGGGACATTAGTCTTCTGAATGTTCAGTCGCTCTACATGTTTGTGTGTGTTATTATTTGACGTTTCACATTGGTCCTCAAAAGTAACTTGCTTTTTCCTAGTTAAAGGGGTAGAGGCATGCTGTTTATCTCGTGTATTGAAGTCTTTCGGACAAGTGCCAATCACATATTCTAACAGTTCCTGAGAGTGTTTAGTGTAAAGGCAAGCAGATGCAAGTGATCTATCTAATGGTCTTTCAACCTTAGCTTCCTCTACGATCTCGCGAAGGGTTTCCACACTTTCCTTAAGGTGTTTGAGATAATCTAGATGCACTTCCCTATTGTTCCTATTGCGAGGGGGAATTGGTTCAACATCTACAGCATACCTACCAGGTGCAAGAACTCTTGGTTTTACAGAATCCATAGTGACGCATTTCATATTTTCACGTAGTTGGGCTTTCAGACTCTCATTTTCAGTTAACAAAGCAGTTGTCTGTTCGATATGTTTAGCACGCGTGATCTTAATAGAATCGTACAATTCCTTGTAATGCTGCTTAACTTTTTCATTCTCTGCCCTAAACATCTTATTTTGTTCTTGAAGAACTTTGAATTTTTCGGTTAATTGTGTGATCTAAAAATCTAAGGCCCTGAAATCAAGAGTACGGTCTGCTTCACTACGGGTTTCCTTTAATTGAGAGATTTGCATTCTCAATTTTTTAATTGCGTTGTCCTTTCCTTGAATGGAAGCTTTCATTTTTTTATTACAAAAACTGAGTCAAAATCAGGAGCGTCCTTAGCAGGTAGAGATTTGTTGTTTCCAAAATTTTCTTTATGGTGTTGATACTTTAATTGTAAATTTAAGTGATTTACCTCAAGGTTGGAAAAACATTTTACCAATCCATTATGATCATCCTTTTGAATCTTATCTTTTAGTTTTGAAAGCTCTGCTTTAAGTTCCAGACAACGTGCTTGAACAATAGTGTGGGCATCATGCATTTCAGTGAATCTAAATACAGTAAGCTCAAAATTTGTTGCAATATAAAACACTTCTTTGGACAAGCAATCAGCAATTAAAGCATCATTTGCGATGGGAATATTTTTCCTCTCAATCTCATCACACTTCTTATTCATAACAATTTTGTCAACCTCAGCTTTCAACTCTTTAAAAATTTCTTTCATTTCTTTAGTGAGAGCCTTTTGAATACCCTCAAAATGTTCTTTAAGAGTTTTAAAAAATGGAATGACCTCGGTGAGATAACACTACTTGGTTTGTTCAAAGCCCCTTTCCCCTTCAGTGAGTCCCGTTGGTGTAATTCTCTTTTTACATATTTTTTCAAATTCCGAAAAAAGTTGTATAAGTGCAAAAATGTTAATTTTCACTTGACTTTTTATTGGAAGCACCCTGGGGAAAAGCGTTGCAGGTGTATTTGAAGGATACACCGTCAACGCTTTGATTGGTCTTGAAGCTGTGGTCTGCTCTTTGAGAGCTTCTGCTTTCATTTTGAGGAGATCATTAGACCAAAAAATCTACTCAGGGGTCAATTGTTTATGTGGTGTGAAAGTCGCTAAATAATTCTCTTTCGAGTAATCATGTGGTGCAATCTTAACCTTCTTTTTCGCACACTCTGGGTCTTTAATTTTTTCATTCATTTGCTTTCTGGTAGTCTCAGCTATCTCTAGGGTAACCTCAAAGTCATGTACTATGGCCGGGACGTGATGGGTTTTGATTATTTCATGGCCATTGTATAAAGCAGGCTGAACTTGCTTTGCACGGGTGAGACATAAGGGGTTCTTGTAGCCTATTGCTACCTTCTTCTGTTCATCATAATGAGGTTTTGGTTTACATAACATGTGAACTGTTTGAAGAGACTGATCTTATTTGAATAATCTATCCTCGACCTTTTCTTTTAAAGCTTTCATGTCCAAAAATTCTTCAAGGTATTTATTTTCTTTTTGTTTAAAATCCTTTTTCAAAGATGTAACTTCTTCTACCATTGACTTGTTATGGTTAATGGTAGAGGTAAGTTGCAGTTTTACAGAATGAAATTCTTTTTTCAAATTTTCTTCCTTAAGATTACGGTCAGCGATAACTATTCTTAATTGTTCATCAATCTTTTGTTCTCTTTCTGTTAATTCAAACTTGGCCCGTCTTTCATACAGTTCAACTTGTTCCTTATATGTCGCAAGTTCAGCAGCCAATGATTTATCAACTACATTGTTCTGTGTTGTCACAGAACCACATTGGGCAGACATTTCATGCATGTCATTTAATATCATCATGTATGCATCATTTGGTACAGAAGATACATTACTTTGTACAACTGGCACTACGTTGTCCTTTACATACTGATCATACAGAATCATATTACTATCACTCGTATAATTAGCATGTGAGTCAACAACGTAGTTTGGTTGTACATCGTCATGCATCTTGTGTACTTCATGATGTTCGCAAACAGCATCCTGATAGTTGTCATGATCTGGTACCTGAAATAGAATGTCCGAATCATATGACGGACTTGCTTTATCATATACAGGATCTGCTGATGAGAGATTTGCCATAAACATAGTCTGTGCAGTGGGAGCCTCATCAACATCAGAATCAAAAGCATCACAATCATCAGCTTGAAAGACATTATCCACATTGAGTTCTAAATCTTGAACCGGTTGCTCGTCCACATCCTCATCAAAGACATTGTCTTGTCCACCTGCAATAAACAGTAACTGCTCTTCATCCAATGCCACCCCATTCTCCTGAGCTTGCATCAACAACATCTTGTCTTTGAAGTATTATGAGTTCTGTGGCCGCTTGGGCTGAGTGCAGTTCCTTGCTATGTGGCCTATACCGTTGCAGTTGTAGCACTTAATCTGCCTTGCTTGACCTGGATTTGCATTCCCAACTCTGTTCTGAGCTCCCCCATAACCAGCTGCACCTGTACCCCTTGCATTGCTCCCCTGACCTCTATTCTGTCGACCCTGAACATTCTGAACTACAACCCTGCCGTCTTGAACTGTGGCTTGGTTCCTTGTATTTGATGAGGTTTCGAGTTGATTGTTAGTTTGAGGAAGGTATGTTTTGTATGATTGGGTGAGTAGTGCAAGTGTGTTGGTTAAGTTCTCAATTAAGTTGTCCATTAGAGAGAGTCCTGAGTCAAGTTGAGTGTTGTCAGCAAAGTGTGGTTGAACATGTGTGGATGGTGGAGTTGTAGATGATTGTGAATATTATTGCTGATGTGAAACATTGGACATCAAGGCGAGAGGATCAACAGTGTGTTGAGTGAATCGTTTCAACATCATTTTGTTCTCATTGGCATGTGCCTCGTGTTGCTTCAGATAAGCATACAGCCGATCATAGTTGGAGTCCCTCAATCCTCTGTTCAGTTTCACTGCTGTTACGAATCTACCCCATTCAGGCAACATGTTATTAACAAACTTTGAATTCAACTGCATTATGGACATAGTCATCTTGATGTGTTCGCATGTCGTTGATGAGTTTGGCAAACCGGACATAGTAGTTGTGAATTGTTTCTCTTTTGTTCTGACGGAAGTGTTCAAAGTCATCATACAGTTGTGACTCACGGTCTTCTTTAGTTAGTTCAGAACCTTCCAGGAGCATCTTCATATTATCCCAAATGTCTTTGGCATTAGTATAATGATTGATAAGAGTGTAGATGTCTTTTAGTAACCCTTGAAGTAGGATATTTGTTGCCCGAATATCAGCGGTATACCTCTCCTTATCTTCAGGTGAAAGGTCGGAATAGACTCGAGCTATTTCTGGACCTAGATGTAAGGCACCTTCATTCCCTTCAGCAAGTGTTTCCTGAAATGTTCCCATCTGAAAAGGTCCTTCATCAATCGACTTCAGAATGTTCACCCCATTCTCTTTATCCAGACAATACAGTCGAATACGTTGTTGCCATGATGCAAAGTCAGTCCTATTAAGCATAGGTGGTCGGGTATCAGAACTGACACATTGGATATCTTCCAAAATGTTTGGAAATACAAGTCAGAAGGTCAAAGTACTGCTAAGTTTAAGGTCAAAGTACTGCCTGCTTAAAGATGAGAAAGTCAAAGTACTGCCGTTATTAAAGAAGATTATTAGTTAAACGGTTAT
>BQNB010100500.1:6656-24687 GCA_026074375.1 Tanacetum coccineum
TGCAATCTCATGGCTTCAATGAGACCAGCTTCTTCTTATTGAATTTGTGCTTTTGTTCTTTTGGTAGCTTGAATTTCTTCTGTAGTCATTGGAGGTTTTCCTTCTCTTTGACGTTTAATTGGAGAAGGAATTGTGACATTTATGGTTTGAACTACACTAGGAGTACTAACTGGTCCACTACCAGTACTAACTCCTAAGCTACCAGTATTAAAATCCTCATTGTCAATATTAAAATCTTCACTGCCAGGATTAACTTCAATATCAGCATCCAAATCAGTACTAATATCCTTTTCAATTGACTTTGACCTTATTTTCCTCTTATATCTTATACCCTTATCAGTTAACTTTGATTTCTGAGAAATGACCTGTGATAAGGTTTTAGCTACTTCCAAGGTTGTAGGACTAATATCTTGCTCTTGTACCTCCCCTGAAGCACTGATTTTGGTATGAGTCACACAATCTGTATCTTTTTCCTTCATAGACTCTCTAACCAAAGAAACTAGAGGATCATCATCAATATCTTAAATTTTTCTCCCCTGATTCTTTGTTTCTTCATCTTCTAATTCAGACACAACCACTTTCTTTGTCTTTCTCTTCAAGGCTACTTCTAGAGACTTCACTATGTCAACTAGAGTGAACTGCTTTCCCATAGGTAGTCTTTGTCTGATGTAGCTCTTTCTCCAAATTAGCAATCTTGGTGACCAGCTTAGGTATAATGACCATCAATTCCTTTAGTTGCAAGCTGTCCTCAGCACTTCCTGAAGTGTGACCTTCATAGAGAGGTGCTTCATGAGACCTGAGTAGAGACTCATGTATGTTACCACTGTCCAACCCTGCATCTAAGCCAGATGTTGTAGTGGTAGCTCCCTCAGTACCAACCCTCACACCTGTGGTGGTTAACTCGTCAGCTACATAGGTAAAGGTAGGACCCTGAGACTGAGGAATCTCAGTATCCTGTCTGTTAAGTTGCCTAGGTAATGATGGTTGTGGAAGTGGTTCATTGGTAGATGGAATTGTTGATTGAGATGTGGATGGGACTAGATCAACAGGTGTGTGTTGGGGTTCAGCTGGGATTGCTGAGCCTTCACCTTGATCCTCAGCTGCACCTGCCAACATTGCAGGCAGCAATGGTACATGATCCCCTGCATATCCCCTTTTTATATTGGCAAAAAGCTTTTTAGTCAAAGTTAGGGCCATATATTTTCCTTTATTTTCAGTAGTTATATCCAAAATGATTTGCAAAAATCTTGGATACATTAGAAACTTAGTATTACTCTCTATGTTATGAATCATTCCATCAAAAATCAACTTTGAAAAATTATAAACCCTATTACTAGATAGACATATCAATGCAGTAGCAGTAGGACTACCAAATTGATCCCATCCACCAGACTTAGGGCTTAAGCAATGTAGAATGGTGTGAAGTAAAAATTTCCATTGGGGTGTAAAATTCTTTTTCTAAAAAGTTAATTTGCCCTCAGAAACTTACCCCAATGGTGCCAACCCATTATAAATTTCAGCATCGGGTAAATTACTAATACCTGCTGCATCTGCCAATTGAAGTTTACTTCTGACATATGCCTCAGTAATGGTATATTTCTTATTATCAATGGATGCTACTAATTTTGGAGTCCCATTAGCAAGTGTTCTGACTGTAGCAGTCTGCCAAAACTGTGTGACTAGGGAATCATAGATAGTGGGATTATGAGTTAAAGTATACCTTAGAGAAGTACCTTTGAGAAAATCCACTATCTCAGTGAAACCCACACTTTCATTGGGTTTCTTTAGAAAAGCGACCATGTTATGCTTGTCAGAGTACCGTAAATTGGCCATCTTGAGTTCTTGATGAATAGAAATTGTAAATAATCGAGTATGAGTGTTGGGTTTGGTTCGTGTAAGTAACTAAGTACTGGTAGAGAAGGGCAATTGAAGTTATATTGATGAGAAACAAGGTTTCGTATTGGACACACTAAAAAGTAGTTTCTTTATAGTAAAGAAAGATGTGTTAATGAATAAAATTCAGTAATTATCCAAATAGGAAACCTATATGAGAGGTAATTGCCGTAAAAATCTCTAACGGTAATATTGAAACAGGGAAAACCAATTTTACCTCACCAGCACCAACGGTCATATACCAGTATTAATATTGGTCTGCCAGAATTAAGTTTTAAGCTTACCAGTATTAATATGACATAGCAGTATTAACTTGTGTCTACCAGAATTAACTTGTAGCCTACCAGAATTAACTTGTAGTCTACCAGAAGTATCTTTTCTCTAGTAGAAATAACTTACAGACCAGATATGTGAAAAGCTACCAGCACATCTTCCATCCATCCTCAAATCCATGCTTGTCCTGAGAGAGTTAGTCCAAAAACAAGAAAAATACTACAAGATGTTTGTATAAGGCAGTATTAACCTGAACTAACAATCCTAACTACCAGAATTAATACCCTAGCAGTATTAATTCTAACTACAAGTACAAACTTTACAATGGAACCTCCCCTCAAATATAGCTACAGATTTAACATCTCAATGCTAACCACCAAAAAGTTAAATCTTGTGACATCAAATCCTTTGGTGAGAAGGTCTGCAACATTAGAGTCTGTGTGAATCTTGATAACTTCTATCAGTTTTTTCTTATAGCAATCTCTGATAAAATGAAATCGAATCTCGATATGCTTGGTCCTAGAATGAGCAACAAGATTCTTGATAACACTTATAGTACTCTCATTATCAATATGGACTTTGGTGTTCATGAAATTAAAACCATAATCCATCATCTAATTCTGTATTCATAGTACTTGCCCACAACAGTTAGCAGCTGCAACATATTCTGCCTTAGTAGTAGAATTTGCTATAATAGTCTGCTTCTTGCATTGCCAAGATATCAATCTTCTACCAAGAAATTGACAGCCACCTGTTGTTGATTTTCTGTCAAGGCTGGCTCCTCCATAGTCACTGTCTGAGAAAACTTCTAGTTCAAAAGGTGAATCCCTAGGATACCATAAACCTAATTTAGGTTGATGTTTGAGGTACCTAAAAATCCTTTTTACTGCATTTAAGTATGAGGATTTTGGAGTGACTTGAAATCTAGCACAAGCACAAACATCAAACATGATGTATGGCCTTGATGCAGTCAAATACATCAGGGAACCAATCATAGATCTGTAGATATGTACATCTACATCTTCACCATCTTCATCCTTGACCAGTGGCTTATTAGACTCAATAGGAGTAGTAGCTGTTCTGATGGACCAAAAATCAAACTTCTTAAGGATGTCAGCTACATACTTATCCTGACTAATAAAGATTCTATCAGGTTGTTGCTTTACTTGAAGTCCCAAAAAGAAAGTGAGTTCACTCATGGAGCTCATTTGGAATCTTTTATGCATACAGTCTTCAAACTCTGTACACATAGACTTCTTTGTAGAGCCAAAAATAATGTCATCCACATACACTTGGACTAACATAATGTCACTCTTTTTCTTCTTGATAAACAATGTTTTGTCTATGGTACCTCTCCTGAAACCATTTTCCATCAGAAAAGAAGAAAGTGTCTCATACCAAGCTCTAGGGGCTTGATGAAGACCATAAAGAGCTTTGATCACCTTATAGACTTTGTTTGGATGAGCAGGATCAACAAAGCCTGGAGGTTGATGGACATACACCTCCTCTTCAATAGTGCCATAGAGAAATGCACTTTTAACATCCATTTGGTAGACAGTAAATCCCATGTATGATGCAAAGGCTAAAAATAACCTGATTGCCTCTATCCTGGCAACAGGTGCAAAAACCTCATCATAATCTATTCCTTCCTCCTGTCTAAACCCTTGTGCTACAAGCCTGGCTTTGTTTTTCACAACAATACTTCTCTCATCCCTTTTATTCTTGAAGACCCACTTTGTGCCAATTGCCTTTTTCCCAGATGGCAAATCAACAAGTATCCAAACCTTCTGTAATTTGAACTGCAGCAATTCCTCTTGCATTGCTTCAACCCAGCTTTCATCTTGTAAGGCTTGTGATATATTCTTGGGTTCTTCTTGGGAGAGAAAGCATGCTAACAAACAGTTCTGATGATCTTTGTGATTAGTTCTATTCTGTTTGGAGATGTAGCTCACCAATGCTTGTTGTGCTGAAGAAGCCTTTTGAATCTTTCCTCTTGTTTGAACTGCTGACTTAGGATCTCCTAGAATTTGATCTTTTGGATGATCCTTATGAATTCTGAGTGTGGGAATAGGACTGACATTAATGGTGTCATCCATATTGTTGAAATCAGCCACTACACCCACATTCTCATCATCATAGGCTCAATTGAATATGCCATCACTTGAAAATGCATCAGAATCATCTAAATCTAGCATATTTGGATCAATGGGTAAATCAGTATTAGGGAGAGTAGATGCATCAATAGGTATTTTTCCTCCAAGATAGACAAATGATGATTCACCAACATTTGCACCTGTGGGAGTACTAGAAGCACTAACATATGGCGTGGTAGCAGTACTAACAGATGACCTACCAGTACTAACTATGCTAACTCTTCTACCAGTACTAACAAGTGTACTGGCAGAACTAACTATATAACAAACATAATTAAGTCTTGTATACATAATTCTTAACACTGCTCGTTGGTGGTTACTACTGACACATGACATAGTACTGTTGGTGATCGTAAATATTGGTGCTTTACTGGCGTTAAAAAGTGTCTCTAAAGGTATAGGAGGAAGGAGCACTTTATACTGCCAAGAGGAAGAATTAGTACTGCTGGGTATGAAGTTAGTACTGCCAGCTTTATACTTAGTACTGCTTATGAGTACTTAAAACTGTTCTTCATACATTGTTCTGATAGTTGTATGTTTATACTGCCAATGGCAGTTAATACTGCTAGCCTTATCTTTGAAGGTTAGTGCTGCTGCTTATGTAAGTTAGTGCTGCCAGGAGACATTAATACTGCCAGTTTATACTTTGTGCTGCTAGTATGATTAATATTGCCAGTATATTTTTAATGCTGGCAGTATTAAGTTTCTGCTGCTGGGGTAAATTTTAGCAGTTACTACTGTTGGACTTAAACCAAGGTTTGTACTGCTCATATATTTTTAATACTGCCAATAGAAGGAGTTACTACTGTTGGTTGCTACTGATTGGTTTAAGGGGAAGATAACAGATTGGTTTTTGGATTTGTTTTTAAATGTTCTTAAATGTTTAAAAAGGCTCGTATTTTTAGATCTATTGAAGATGTGGTTACGAAGAAGGTTGTTTATCACCTATTTAAAGATGAAGTGGAATTATTTGGGTTTGTATTCTTATCATATCTCAAATGGCTTACAACATTTGAAGGTAACTTGTTCGTGCTTAGAAACGACGTGACAAAGAATTGACAAATCTAGCAAAGATGTGTGATTTTTCTTATGGTGCTCAATGCTCACATTTGCTATCACTTTGGTTATGTGTCTCATAGAAGATGAGGATAAATTGTCAAGAGATTGCGGTCTCCCTATACATCGGTTTGGGTATACGTTCGAAGTCACGTGGATAGTACAAGATATAAGACACAAGTTTGGGTTGTTCTACTTCAGCATCAAGTTGGTAATACTTAGTTTTCTTCATCAGTAATCATTACATAGAGCTTATAGAATTGAAGATTCAAGAAATGGTTGACATATGGGTTTCAGGGGAAGCTTATTGTTAAAATGTTTAACCATTTATATGCTACATTGAGGTGAAGGTTTTTACTACTACTAGCCTTTGTTACTACTGCTAGTGTAAGTTTCTATTGCTCAAGTTCATTTTTCTTAAAGTGCGTAATGGAGGGCAATTTGGGTCATTGGAATACTTGGATTGGAAGTGTAATATTGGTTCGTATTTGTGAAGATCAAAGTTGCATACTTTAGTCTCCTATTTGATATTGATAAAAAAGGGAAGAAGATTTGATGATTTGCAACTTGTAGATCCTTGGTAGCTTAAGGGGAAGTTTTTATTCATATTTTAACTTTAGGAGAAGTTCGTGCTTATTTGGTTTTGTCATTATCAAATAGGGGAAAATTGTTAGGAATTATATTTGAGTTGATAAGACAAAACAAGAATGAAACTAAAGGACTAAAATCGCCATTCAAGAACTCTACAAGCTGGTGGAGAATTATTGAAGATTTAATCAAAGATATCAAATTATAAAGATATCAAAAGATCTCCTTATGAAGAAAGAAGATAACAAAAGATCAAGTTAAATGTTTAAAAGATTTATGTTTATCTCTTTGTAAAACCTATTATCTCTAGTATATAAAGAGATACAGGTTATAGGTTTTAGGTATCTAGAAAAGTGTGTCAAGATGTAAAACACAGAAAAGTGTGTGTGTGTGTCTAGGCATCAAGTCCTCTAAGTGGACGCCTAGGATTTGTGTGTTTTAGCCTCAAGGATCTTTGATTCCTTGTTATAGTTTAGATAACACGTTCTAGAATTGATCATCTAGAATTGGGGCTATGAAGAACGTTTGGTTATTAATGAAGAACACCTTGTTGAATATCATGGTTCTTATTCCGCTTTGTTTTTATAACTTATGAACATTGATATTATCCTAGATAAAGGTCTAAACAACATGAGCTTAAACGATCTAATGATCTAATAGGTTTTCACAAGGGCCTTCTCAGGTTGGTCCTATTTTGCGTGTGTACTCGACTTTACCTGCGCTATTGAGTCAAAGGACGTAGTCTCCTCATTTATACATCAATCGTCTTACTTTCTTGTTGTAATATTTTTTGAGTTTCTTTTTTATGCAGCCTTCCTGATTGCTGCTATCTCCTTTATTTCTTCTAGGAGTTCCAAGTCCATTCTCAAACCCTTTTCATTTTGTGCCAAATTCACCTTCTGCGTTCTTTTTGTTGGTGTGCTGATCTCAAATGGCAGCACTGCTTTTGTTCTATAGGTTAGGCTAAATGAAGTGTCTCTGTTGCTTTGTTTTGGACTTTTTCTATGAGCCTAGAGAAGATGTGGGAGTTCATCTACCCACCCTTTATGCGCTCTTCCAAGTCTCTTCTCCATCCCATGAACTATTTCTTTGTTTGTGACCTTCGTTAATTCATTTCCTTGGGGGTGGTACACGAAAATGAATGTTCGTTTGATTTTGAGTTTTTCGCAAAACTGGGGGAATACTCCTTCTTCGAAGTGCTTTCCATAATCCGATACTACCATTTGTGGGAGTATGAATCGGCATACTATGTGATGTGTTTCGTCATGTGTAGGTAATTTGTTATTTAATTTTTACTATTTATATTTTGCCGACTATACCTCTTAACAAACACTGACGAGCAGTGTACCCGACCAGTTGTAGGTTCGTTGGTAAGTAGAGTGTCGATCACTAAGAGCGAACATTAACTCTTAAATCTATCTGTATTTTGTAATTTTTGGTTTCTAGCGCCTTGCTAGTTTCCTTTTTAATAAAATTCTGCCGTTTAAAAAAAATCTATCAGTATTTTAGTTATCTAATTAATCCTAATAAAACTAGTTAAATTTATCTAAACTTAAACTAAAGCAAAAGGGGGGGGGGGGTTTCAGCCTGAGAGACTGGCACAAGTTTTGGTTTAATCTAAGCTAAATGATGACAAGTAAAGCGATAAACACACACAAGCAGATAAACAAACGATAAAGAAGCAGTCTAGCACAAATGTAGGAAAACATATCAACCTTGATTAATCTAATAAAACGCATAAATTTTCTATGTGTGCAATTATTGTATTACTTTGTTGGTGTTATATCATTCCCTAAGTTTAGGTGGCTCTTCTCCCGAAACATTATTAAGTTAATCTTGTCATAATTAACCTAAGTCTCATAAAGCATACATCCGTCGATTATCTTCTATCTAGGAGACAATACTGGTGAATACTAAAACCTAGCTTATCGAGGCTTTACCTACTTATGTTCAATCGCTATATATATGCTGGTAGTCTATGGTCCGTCATGAACCAAAGCAAGGCCACAGAATGTTATTTTTAATCTTAAGTCACCACTTAGTCTACCACTCTTTAAACCAGGGAGGCACTAAGGACCTGAATTTGTAGTCCTATAATCCAAAGTCACATATAAGCTATATGTAGTTCTATCCCAGACTCTAGTCCACTTGGTCTTCTAGATCCAATTAAATGATAGATTAAACACATAATCAAACATAAACAAATATCAAGTGATAAACATAATTAACATGTAACAAATAGTGAACAATCGATATAGACAAACCAAACATTAAATTATCATAAACATGACTGATACCTAAGGGTATAAGCCCATAGTCATTCTAACAAAATATGGTATCATAGATGAACGATTAAAGTAAAGGAAACCGATACTATAATCGAACGTGTATATCCTTGTATTAAGATTACAAGAGCTTTCCTATGATCTTGAGGAACTTTGCTGACCTTTTAGGGCTTCTAAAATCGTTTGGTATCGAACTTGGTGGTTTAGGGCTTCACTTGCATCGACTTCTCTTTGAATTCGTATTTAGGGTTCAGTATTTATAGAGTCTGATAAAAGGTCGATACGCCGTACTCGAAGGGTTCGATACGGCGTATTGGGTAACTTAGAGTGGGCTCCACGATTATAATTTTCTGGAACATTCAATGATCACTTCCCTATACGGCATATAGGGTGTTCTTAATACGACGTATTTCTTGAAATCGTGTTTGCTCTGAATGTTGACCAAGGTATCATATACGTCGTATCTGATGAAGTGGATACGGCGTATTCTTCAAAGTCAGGCAATGGTCTTGAATTCATTTAAGTCTTGGATACGGCGTATGTTTCTAGAATGATACGGTGTATTGGTTGTCAGAATCAGTAGACTTTCTTGAATTCTTTGTTTATGCTCCAAAACACGTGCTTTTCTCCATATTTCGCCAATTGCTTGATAATAACTGAGATTAACAAATATAAACGATTAAGTATCAAATCTCATATAAAATAATGTAAAACAAGCAATATAGATGGTATAAATGATGCTAATAATGTGACCTTATTTGGTGTCATCAAATATTCCCCCACTTGAATCCTACTTGTCCTCAAATAGACTTAAGAAATATTTTATAAAAATGTATCCCAAACTAAAGTCTAGGGTTTTTCATTTAAGCATTTTTTTTGTTTAATCACTAGCACACAACCAAACACCTCAGTAAATAGGAAATAAAAATACTCAAATCACTCAACTAATCTATGTGGTAATATTTAGTAATTCGCTCAATTGCTTTGTCGTGACGAGTATTCTATCATAAGCTTGGCAAGAGTATTCTATCGTGACGATTATTCTATCATAAACAAGTCTAAAAAGGTAAATTGGGTTAAATGATAAGGTTTAAGGGTTTGATCATTCTCTTTAATTTCTATCGATACTAATATTCCAGAAAGGGTGACAGAACCACAAATGCACGCCCAAATCCATGAACGCGAAACTTATGATTGCTCACTCCCTAACTCGAATAAGCTAAAGAATAGGACTAAGTAATCCTCACCAACAGTAATACACCAACAAGGGCGACAAAACCACACATACACATTCAACTCCATGAATGAGATACATGCACTCCCTTATTCGAGCAAACCAAAGGTTAGGATGAAGAATGATATAGGGTAGAGATCTTCTAATCTTTCCAAATAGTAATACACCAACAAGGGCGACAAAACCACACATACACATTCAAATCAATGAATGAGACATATGTGATTGCTCACTCCCTCATTCGAGTAAGACCAAAGGTTAGGGATTAGGCATGGGGAATATAATTGGTGTAAAAAAACAACAAAACAAATAGATTAATTCTAAACAAATAAGGAACAATGTTTCTAGCTACCTTCCCGACCATACCCATGAAAAAGACACAAATCACTGACTAACTCACGCTTTAACACTGGAAACTTACGCTTTATTTGGTAGACACGAATTAGACTCAAAGATGTCTCAATCACAATCCTTGCGATCCATAAAAACAACCTAGTTGGCGTTCCCGTAACAACCAACTCCCAATCATCCATAATATAGTACAACAATAGTGGCGATATCTACCACTTAATACAAAATAATACATAGTTGGTTTATATTACGTACCAACTCTAAATACAACAAAACTTTACATCGTTGGTTTATAACACGTACCAACGAATAATCGATCACATAAATAATAAAATCAGTTGAGTTTAGGCAAACCGATTATCTCATAAACCTCTCTTTTTTCTCTCTCTTCCATCTTTTTTTTGTATTTTTCTGTTTTTTTTTTGAAATTTTTTTAACATAACTAGAATACGAAATTTAGTGTAAAATTTTACCACTTCACGAACATGATAAATCTGAATAATTAATATCCGATCATAATTGTGAAAGTAGTAAACACACAAAAAATAAAATAAAACTACTACTTTCACATTCCTATTGCATTGTGCAATTTCCCGACCTAATCAAAGATAGAAAATACACACATGAACACATGAAATACATACTTTTACACAAAAGCAACTAGCAACCGATTAAGGACTTAATCTACAGGGTAGGCTAAGGTGTGAGGGTGTAACGAAACAAATATTTGGTGGTGTAACAAAAGAAAGGAATGGCTCCGAGGGTTTTTCTAGGGGTATCTTACTCTAAAAATGATAGTAAACAAAAGGGTTTATACGGGGGTTAACTAACCAGTGTGGTTAGTTAATATCACAATATGTATAGGCTTTTTGGTATAATCCTAGAAATTTACCAATTTAGAAAGGTCACTCCATCTATATAGAATAGTACTTATTATGGTGGTTTTGAATAGTATACCAAGCCAAGTTCTAAAGTTACTACAGTCATCGACACACTCATATTTTTTGGAATTTGGGTAAAAATTGGGAAATGGAATAGGCTAAATCCTCACAATATGAAATAAGGGTTATGTGTGCGGGTCATGTAACTAATAAATTCACAAAAAATTGCTATTTTTTTTAATTTAGGCATAAATTAGACAAATTATTATGAAAATATGGACAAGTAGTGTTCTAATTCTCCTCCCCCCACTTAAGATATACAACACCCACATTGTATAAATATAACATCGAAAACAAGAAATAAAAGAATTAGAACAAAAAACTCCCGTGAGATTTTCTCGGTATGATCCTCCATGTTGAGTATGCGAGCAATTATGTGTGTTGTGTTGTGAAAAAGTGTCTGAATACCAACTTGACTACAACACACATATGATTCCAGATAATATGTATACCACCAAATTCGTCCATCATATTTTAATATGTTCCTGTCTCAATCATAAAGAAAACATTGCAATCGTATCTACGAATAATCGTTAGTTAGGAAGTAAAATAAAAACCTAAAACTGTACAGGAAGTCAATATGTCGTATCCATGTTACTGGATACGCTATATCAAAACCTGTGGAAAATAAATCCTAATACGTGTTAGAGGTCGAATACGCCGTATGCAGAAATCTAAAGACCCCGTATCGACAAGTCTGAAAATAAAGTTTTAAAGTGCAATAAAATAAAAGGGATAATGTCCAGGATGTGCGATATGCCGTATCCATGGAATTGGATATGCCGTATTGACAACCTAGAAAGACAGGCTCGATAACAAATTTGAAATCCATTCTGGGTTATCTCATGACAAGCACTTTTGTTTACAGAAAAGTCTTTAAGTTAGACTTGCTCCAGCTTTAGTCCCATCCTTATAAAACAGCTTAGGGTCGAACAGGATGCCAAATAGCACAAATTTTCAATAAGATTTATTTGCATCCCTTCGTTAGCATAGTTCCAAATCATGATATTAACATTTAATTCATTGATAAAAATTTCACCAGTGAAAAATTTACTAATTATATCATGACTTATTTCTAAAAGTTTATTTGACCCTCGTGCATAGTGTAACATTTCTCATTTTTGTGTCATTGTACGACTATATTAATGATCACTATTTATTTTAGTCCGATACGCGTTCACTTTTAAATATTTACTTTTAAGATAAATCGCGTAGACTGAAAAATATATCAATGAATGTAAACGGTCATCAAACAAATTAAGGTTTACATCAACCAATTAAGAAATAATTATTAAGAAAATAGTTATGTACCTTGCGTACTTTATTTTTATTTGGTCACGTAAAAGGGTTACGATTCGCGATAAAATACATTTGGACGCACCCCGGAAGTACCTAGACTCAACCCAATACCCACTTTTAAACCTTAAGCACAAAATTAAATCAATTTTTGTGTGAAACACCCTCTAGGGCCGAATACATGCATATACATGCATAGGAAGTCACCAAAGATCTTGCTAATGATCCTAAAAGTACTAGTACCTCACCTAACTAATTAATACTAGTCCTAATTGTCTCCACTAACCTATTACCCAATGTTTAATACCCATTTTTCCTTGTCTTGATCCCCTAGGCCACGGTTAAGCCTTCACAAACACACAAATCCTTTTGATTTCTAGTATCCAAGTAAATCTTGTACAAACATTGGTCATTAAGAGTGATACTTTAATGGTTTAACATAAAACCATATGTGGCTAACTAGAAAACCCCTAAACCACTTCCTAGGGCACATTTTGGTTTTGTTTAGGACTAAGAAGAGTCAACTAGCTTCCTTGACTATAAATACTCTCATGATCTCACCATTTTGCACTCTTGCAAACTTGCATACACCTTAAACTCTCTCACACAACAAAACATATATTATTTCTCTAGTTCGGGTCACAAACCGCGAGCAAACACCCTCATACTCTCTCCCAATCACACAAACAACACAATAGCATTCATAACAAGGACGTAAGAAGGGATACGCGAGCCAAGATCAGGCCATTTGATAAGTTCGGGTCTTAGGATTGGGTTATACGACTTGGGTTAACTTCATGACACGTCTTCGAGGCTCTAGGACCCTTGTAAGTCTCTCTTGACGCAATGCAATTCATAACTTACCTTTTTCGTTTGGTTCTATACTTGTGTCGCGACTCTTATGGTGTCACGTAACTATACATGTGCATGTTATACTCGTTGTGGTGCTAAAACTTATTAAAACGCATGTGCCAAGAAATTAAATAAGCAAACAAAGGACTTAATGTTTTGTCTATAAGCAAACGAAACCTATGGCACGTACAAACCAATTTCATAAAAGATACACGTAAACTTTTCGAGTAAATGTAACATTTTTCCTTGGGAAGGAATGCTCGACACTCTTTTACGTGTGCATGTGGCGAACACGATCTAAATACAAGCCAAATAAACAACACCTAGTCGATAGACCCATAATTCGAACCATGTTTATGCTAGAAGTGTCAACGGGCCACAATGGGCCTTGTACAACTCGCGCAAAGCCCACAGTTGGGCCCAATAGACCCAACAGCCAAAACCGGCCTGACGGGCCCAAGATAGAGGAGCCAATAAGCTCATGATAAGCTCGGATGGCTTAATAGTGGGCTTGTATGAACATTGGTGGACTTAATAGACCTAAGGGAGTCTAATGGACCCTAATGGGTTGACCCAAGTCATGTATCGACCCATTCGGACCCTAACGGGCCTAAAAAGCCCATTAAAGAACACGACAACTTGTTTAATAAGCCCCACTTATTGGAGATAGCTTATTTGTGAGCTTGTACAACTTTAATAAGCTAGTTGGACCTAGTACAAGTTATGGGACCCAATAAAATAAAGTCCAACCCCTTTAAACTCTTAACGGGCTCATACCGAGTCCAACAAGCCCAATTCGAGTAAATAAGCTCACAATAAGCTTGGGCAGCATATTGGTGAGCTTATGAGAGCTCAATAAGCTTAATAGACTTAAATGCACTTAATGGACCCCAATGGACCCAACGAAACACCTTAAAACCCTTATCGGGCCTTAACAGGCCCATCATTCCTAATCAAAAGTATACAAAATATAAGCCAAGAAAGTCAAGAAAACCCTAAACGAGCCCTAGTTGAACCCATACTCCCATTTCTACAATTCTAATAGTTTTTAACCCAATCGATTTGCCCTAATCTTTAGCCTAATTACGTTAATCCAGAACTTAACAACCTATTTAATCATTCATTAATCTTTATAACACTATGATACCTTGTTAAAACCTTTGAACAACATGTCGAACCCAAAAATTGACCCGATCCCCTTTTTGCTCAATTTTGAACCAATTCAGACCATTCCAAGTGAAAATAACTTATGTGAACTCCTTTTAGAAACCCTCAAGAAGCTTATTCACCTCCTTAGACCATTCCTTGGTAAAAAAATGAGAGCACATGGCCTCTCTTTTGCTCCACTTCAGCCGCGACAGCAAGAAACACCACCACCTCATTCAAGCTACTTTCCTAGACCTCCACACTTCATTTTCTAGCTTATACACCTCCCTAACTAGACCCTCTATGTGTCAAGACCAGATCATAACCCTTGCTTACTCACTATACCTTCAAATGGGTATAAATAGGGGCCTTGTGTGTTCATTCTTCTTCATCCCCCACTTCCTCCTCTATAACCCTTCATAGAAGCAATCCTTTGTTCTAATAGATCCTAAGTGATCTTAATAAGTCTCAAGTACAAAAAGGAAGCAAAAGAAACCAAGAAACGAAGCCGAGGTTCGTTCACTATTGCGTACGAAGCCGAAAGTCCACGATATCTGACCGTTTCAAGCTTTAATCTTAAACCAGGTTCTATAATCGTATATTCTTGCTCATGTAACCTCCCATTTAACGTTCCTTGTTCTTACTAAAATCATAATATAAAGCTTTGAACTCAAAAACCTAAGTGTTATGCCTTTTTGATCTAAAACCGTACGCCCGAAACCCTAATTTCATGTTTTTACTTAAACTATGGGTTAAACTTGTAAAATTTTGTTATAATCAATCCTAATAAGCTATTATAATGTTAAAATAAGTGCTTTGATAAGTCATAAGAGAATTTGACCTTTTATAACCGCGCGTTTTCATTTTGAAACCCTATTTGACCGTTATTACCTTTTAATTAACGAATCGTTAAATTAAAATTGTGTTATGTTAAAACTTCATATTTTAGTTTATTATAACTTATAAATGTCTATGGAAATATTAAAATAAGCTTGCATGGCAATTTGAACATGTTTTGTTAAAATTATCCATGCAAAGGGTATATATCGTAACTTTCAGAAACTTATAACTAAAAGGACTAAAAGTATCATTTTATCAAAGTTATAACTACAAGGGTCTATTATGTAACTTTTTAAAGTCCAAGGTTTATTTGTATATCAATAAAAGTTGAAGGACCAAAGTCGTAAAAGTGCAAACCTTAGGGGTCTATTTGCAATTTTTCAGAACCCCCGGGTCTAAAATGTAACATTTTGAAAAAGTGTAAAATCATATCCAAAACATTATATGTCATAACTTTAATTAACGCTTCTCGTGCTTAACATCTCCAGATATTGAATAAAATGCTTAAAACTGCTTATGTTCTAATCCTTATATCATTCATCATCGATGTGCTTTCAAAAATCATGTCCCGGATCTATATCATACCACAATACTAGGGAGCTTCATATTAAGAAGTTTCATCTTGGTATTACGTTCTGTCTGAGTTGTTGGGTTTACGATTTAAAGTGCCCTAGCTCCACAAACGTTTACTGAATGACTTCTGAACTATGATGGCCCGAACGGTGTTATGATAATTTTTATATCAAAACCGACATCGATATAAAATCTTACATATTCAATCAAACTAAGACTTGACATATATTACCCCAGGTTGCCCGTGACGAAGCCGTTACTATTCATTTCATATACATTGCTATCAATTTCCCTATAACTGTTCAGGTGAGTTCATAGCCTCGCATTTCAATCTTTTTATAAACCCGCGAGGGGGATACATGCTATAAACATGAATGCAATTATTTCTACATGCTATTTCAATTTACTATTGCCTAAGTAACTGCTTTGCCTTTAAGTCCCCATAATCATGAACCGTTAATTACTCTCCGTAGTAAGCGCGAATGATGTGAATAGATCTATTTGGGCTGGACTCCCCGTTGGTGTACCCAGTTACGTGTAACCAATTGCACATCATTAGAAATCACGCGGATGTTTTGGCAAAGGCATCCGCAGGGGCTATAACGTATCACCATACCCTAAGGCTTCGGATTCATGAGCTAATGGCAATAATAAATATGTTTTCAATACTGGGTGTATATCAACGTAACCCAAATATCGCATTTGCATTCAAATTATATTACTTAAACCTACGGATTTCACTCAACCTTTGTGTTGACTTTTTAGCATGTTTTATATCAGGTAACTAATGGCACGGAGTGACGAGGACATGAAGATAAAACCGTTATCATTCAAATGTTGTATTTTAGATGTTGGGACCTCTCGTTTGTAAAAACTCTGATGAAATAATGAATGATAACTTATTTTCATAAACGACTCTTTTTTATTCATTTTTTATGATTATGATTATTGTACCTTTGAAGTAATACCCCAGATTAGCTTCCGCTGCTATATGTAAAAATGGGGGTGTTACAAATTATAACTCACAGTTTTTTTTCATGAACAATTTAGGGTTTTTTTAACTTTCTATGTGGTGCAATATTGCAGGTGCCTAAATTTTAGGCTAGTTTCATCGACATCAACGATTATAGGTAAGTTGTTTTTCTCTATTTTAATCTATATGTGACGTTGTTAGAATATTGATGTTAAGAATTTGAATTGGGTTTGCAATTTGATGGGTTTGGGTTTAATTTTGCTTGAAATTCTAAATGGGGTTGGGTTTAATTGTTGGGTGAAACATAGAGCTTTAATGATGATGGATTTTGTCCCAAATGATCAAGTTCTTTGTGTATCATGTTCAAACTCTATTTCATGGTGATCATAATGCATTTAGCTGTTTTAATTTAGAATAATTCGTCTTTATGTTAACCACATGAATTTTGATTAGCCTTTATGCTTTCGCAATGTATAATTCAGGGCCGCAATACAATGTAAAATTGTATATGCAAACAGTGGGCTTCGGAATGAAAAGAATGCAAGCATAAGGAGTTATAAATGACGACGGGGTAAATCTTTTCTGGCGACTCTGTTTCTTTTAGCTTCTGTCTCTTTTATGCATATGGAATTGTTCATTGATAAAAGGCACCAATAACTTACCTTCATAGTTAGTCAGGTGCACATTCCCCTTTTATATATAGGTGGCCCATTTGTAAGTTAAAATAATATAAGAAGAAGCGCTAAGATGAATAGGTTGGGTGATGGGTAGAAATGGAGTCGGGTAAAAAAATATGTTATATGTCACTACAGGTTGCAACGGTCCGGGCAAGCCATCGTTTAAAATGAACTGCATATATGTCTCATCTGCAAGAAGACGTGTTTTGGGTAAGTCGTATTTAGCTTGATTTATTACTCTATATATATATAGTTATTATACATATTACGTAGCACTAAAAACTAGAGATAAATCAAAGCAGAACATGGCCTCTTAGTAGTTGCGTATAATAAGGGATCGCATGTATAACTTTTGGGGATATTACTTTTCATACGGTGTCGTGTTTATGGTAAATTGTAATTATTGTTTATTTTTGTTATTTGAAATGCGTAAGTGCTCTTTATTGTTGTTTATTTTAAATGTGTAATACATGTTTTCCTTATTTGCTATGTTTAAAAGATTGGATTGACTGAAAATGATTCAGATTGGCCTACAATAGAATTTTAGTATAATGAATGTTATTTGTTAAGTTTTATGGTATTATCTTGTGTATTGAATACATGTGGTTTGTTGGATTTAAGCACATTCGTGGAAGAATCAGAATTAGCTAAGCGTTGTCTAATTTTACTTCCATGATCACATTATTATAGAATTTATGGTTCGTGATTGTAATGTGTTTTTCAGAACCTTTTTAGTATATTTATCATTAACATATTAGATTACCAGATGATTTGGAAGAGCGCATAATGTTCAAAGTGTGCAGGGATATATGTTGATCCTAATGAACAGATCTTAAACTCCTTAGCTTGATGTAAGGTTTAGTATCCTTAGATAAATCCAAATGTACTAATATTGAAACT
>BQNB010100501.1:3007-24687 GCA_026074375.1 Tanacetum coccineum
TGGTGATGTCTAAGCAGTTAATGTAGCATGTGTTCAAAGAAGAATTGTTTTTGGGCTTTATTACTATTGGGGTTCGAAGTAAATTTTTGCTGCTTGGGTGTATTTGTTAATACTACTTGGAGATACTTTGTGCCGCCTTCTATATATTATGCTGCTATTGATATCCGAGAAGAGGTTTCGACTGTTAGCTTCGTTCGAGAAAAGGTGATCTCGAACAGATGGGTGATACACACAGAAGAGTTTGGTGTTTTGATTTTTTTTGGGTAAAAGGGACAACAATCCCCGGTTAAATAGGTGTTTTGATTTGTTACACACACAGGTTCAAGAGTGTTTTTGGATTTGGTTTAAATGTTCTTAAACGTTTAAAATGCTTGTTTTTTAGGTTTATTGAAAAAATTGGTTACGGAGTTTATTTGGTATCTCTTATTTGAGATTGAAGTAAGTTTTATAAAGGAGTTTACTTATTTTATCTTGAAATCGGGGTTGGGTGGTTGCATGATTTCAATGATAACTTGCTTGAACATTTACGGTTTATGATTGGGACTTGGTTTATCTAGTTTCCAGCGGTCAAGGGGTAGTTGGTTGAGGACCTGGTAAACTATCACTTAAAGGAGTTACGTTGTAGTGCTCAGTGTCACACGAAGATGTCGATGTGGATAAATTCAAGAGGTGATGTGTTTTTAGAGATTTTCTCAGCACAAATTCTCTACACCGTTCTTCAATCTATAATAGTGCAAGCTTAAGTAACAAATTTGGGAGATTTTACTTCAGCATCAAGTTCGTTATACTTAGTTTTCTTCATCAGTGATCACTACATAGAGCCTACAGAGTTCGAGATTCAAGAGATGGTAAACATATGGGTTTCAGGGGAAGCTTATTGATTAAATGTTTAACCATCTACATGCACCACTTGAGGGGAAGTGTTTACAAGTTGCTTATCTACTGAAGACCCCTATTGGATGATTACAAAAAGGGGAAGAAGATTATAGAGTTATGATTTGCAGCTTATTATATGTGGTGGCATGATACAAAGGATATCTGATTGAGGGGAAGCTTGAAAGTTTTGTTTCATTCAGGGAGATGATTACATCTCAACTTCAGGGGAAGCTTAGGCTTTATAATGAAGTTCGTACACGACTTTGTTTGTTTTGTCATCATCAAATAGGGGAAGATTGTTGGGATTCTAGATTTGATGAGACAAAATGAATAAAAGAATGAAACAAAAAGGACTAATTCAGCATTATGGGATTCTAGAAGACTTGAAGTCAAACAGTAGTTATCTTCTCATTTAATGCAGTCAAACAACGATTAATGCTGATTGAAGATCTCATTCAATGCAGTCAAACAACGATTAATGCTGATTGAAGATTAATTACAACTTGAAGATTAATGTTGATTTAGTTTCCTAATTATTTAGTCAACCATATTAAATACATTGACTAAGTGTTTAATACAATTGTTGACTGGAATTAGTTTTCTTTGTAAGTCTTGATCTCTCCCTATATAAAGAGATCATAAACATAGGTTTAGTGCATCCAAAAACATAGAGCTCTCCCAATGAGAGTCCTTGGGTTAACAAACGTATGAAATGGTAAACTTGTTGAATATCTTTGTTCTTATTCCGCTTTGTTTTTATAACTTATGAACATTGATATTTTCCTAGATAAAGGTCTAAACAACATGAGCTTAAACGATCTTTAGTTTCAACAATGATCAAATTAAACAACATTGCAATAAGAAATACTTTGAATTAAAATACGAATTTAAATGAAAGCTGACTTTTATTGAAAATTAAAGGATTATAATGCTTTAAAAAGTAAATTACATGAGAATAAACCTATAAGCTACTAAAAAGCTATTGAAAACTACAAGCTTAAGCTAAAATTCTACACCATCTCTGTGTGATCAAGCCCTCTATTTATAGGGGTGAGAGGAACCTTCTAGACTTTAGGACGCTCCCCAATCTCTAATCCAGGCCATCCATTCATAACAGCCTAATAAACCTCATCATTTAAGCCATTAGATCTATTTCTACGTCTAATTGACCAATGGGGTGATGTGGGATTGCCAACGTGGCTAATGAGAGTGTCAGAGGTGTCAGGCAAAGGTTTCTAGAAGCAATAATAGATCGTGCCACTGTGGTGGATTTACCTTGAATATTTGTTCCATCTTGAATGTAAAAAGAGGGAAAGTTGGAAAATATATACAGAATCATGCTTGAATTGGGGGAATTTGGACTTTGGACCCGCGTTGACCTTTTTTGTTATAGAATTGGATTTGGACCGGGTATGGGCTTTGACATATGTTTCATCTTAGGCCAGGATACGTTTTAAGGTTAATGGACTTGGATTTGTTTAATTGTTCTGTATTTTGATTAAAAGGGCTTTGGTTTATAAATTAAGGATTGTAGGCTGACCCGGCCCATTAAGTGGGCCCGGGTTGGTCCATAGAAGATGGGTATGCCTTCGGCTTCAGTTTTTCATACTCTTTCCATTCCCATACTTGTTTTGTATGTTTTGCTTCATTTTTGTCCTTTTGTGCAATATCCGTTACTTGCAAGACACAATTCATAATACAAACGAATCAATGCTCAATTTTCTGTATTTATTGGTCATGATTGGTCTTTTTTTGCTCGTCTTATTATGATAAAAGGTTTGTGATTTTAAAGGCATATACCAAAAATCCCCGTATACATGCTCAATTGCCGTGTGCTCAAGTAATGTCATAAATCAAAAATAAAAACTTAGTAACAACAATTTCAACCCCCTTAGACTAATTACCTTGAAAAATAGCTAAGTGTTCATCTAAGGGGATTTAAAAATCACTTAGTTTTGAAAAGCACCCCGTATTACCCTTTTTATGTATTTATTATTAACATTCATACATATCATAACTTCATGGAACAAGAAACACTAAAAGGATAAATTCATCGTCCTTGATTTTTCACCCGCCCCAAACCAAGCTTAAAAATGAAATCATTGTTAAATACAAGTTAAGATGCTAACACTACTCATAAATGCTAATTGTGAATGCATAGCTACTTTCTGCTCCCTTATTCCTAAGTCCTCTAAAGGTTTTATTCTTATTATTGGTGACAAATAAATTAATGTCTTATTCACATAAAGTAAAACCCGGTTTAGACCACAATTAGTTTGAAATCCTTTCCTAAAGAGACGATATGGTGAGAATAAGGTCCACATTAAGGTTTTAATTTCGCATGATTTAGGGGTTATCCTTTTTAGATAACCCCAGAGTCGAAATTTGGCTTTATTATTATTATTATTGCAACATTATTAAACCTCGGTCCTTTAAACAACTGCCACATCGGTATGCGAGCCGACCATGGTCCAGGAGTCTTATTTCGACCTCGGTGATCCTTGACCTTTTAGAAGGCTGCAACATCGGTTGTGAGCCGGCAAGATGCAGCAAACTTTATCAGTCTCAAATTATTACTATGTGCCTAATTTAGAAGACTGCCACATCGGTTATGAGCCGGCAAGAGGCAGTAAATTTTTATTAGCCCACAGTTTTTATTTATTATTATTACCTCCACCCTTTAAACGACTACCATATCAGTTGTGAGCCGACAAGAGGTAGTGGTCTTATTTCGGCTTTGGTTTATTACATAAATTATTATTATTAGCCAAATTTCAAGTCCTGTGGTCTTTTAACTACCTAGACAACGGTAGCGAGCCGTCAGGAATCGGTAGCCTATTTCCCCACAACACTGACAAAACCTCGATGTGTACCTTACTTTCACCAGAAGGAATCTCTACGAAGTGATTTAAACTAAGAATCGCAAAAACCTAAAATAACTTTATTTATTCATCAATTATATAACGTTTATTAAGTGGTTGGGACAGCAAAGCCATAATTAACCTCCATGAGCCTTAAAAAGATCCAATTACTCTATGTTTAGCATCTAACTTATATAAAACTCTATCATTTCTCATTCTTCGCAAATTTAAAATCTTTAATAAAAAGATCCGCAAATGCTTAGTCTAATAAAAACAAGCTTAGAATATTTATAGTCTATATGGGAAAAACTTGCAAAACTCTTGGGGCTTTTTTCAAAAGCTAGAATTCGCGTTTGTAAGCTTCTTGTATAACAAGACTAGCAAAAACTAAAATTTATATAAAAGTTAATGAGGCAAGCTTCTATGAGCGCAAACATGCTCGTCAAAGTCAAATGTTTATTTCCTTAAAAGACAAAACTACGTGTCAAAACACTTATTCTCTATTTTTGAAAAAAATTAATTTGGCGCATATTTTTGCTTTTTTGTGGAAAACAGGGATTACGTGTAAAGACAGGCAAAAATGCAAGTATGATTGAATCAAAAAGATCCCCCCATACTAGACTTCACATTGTCCTCAATGTTGAGACTGTCACCCCATACTAAATTTCAAGGCATATCACATATTAAGGGGTCTTACGCAAAATCTAAAGCTCACTCTGTTTATTAATTATGCTAATAGATAAATGTTAAATCAATAAGATCTAGGATATCAGATTCCGAAATATAAGCATGCTAAGGATTGAAGATCAAGTGGACGATGGACAAAATCACGAGCACGAGAGCCTTCAAAATCCTGGCAATCCTGGACATAAAACACAAAACACAAAACACAAGAAAGGAAGAGGCGAGCCTCCTCACATCACACTTATTCATTATTAGACTACTCCAAAGGATAAGCATGGGTTGCTACCCGTGAAGCGCTTGTTTTTGTTAACTAAGTCACGAGCTTGACTCGACCCTGAATTTAATGGTCCATGGGGAAAGTTTAGAGATCCGAGACAACCATCGGTGGTATGTCCCCTCCAAAGTAGTGTTTAAGTCTATGACCGTTCACCTTGAAATTAGGTCCATCGGTTTGAGATAACTCGACGGAACACCATAGGAGAAAAACTTGTCGAAACGGTGAAGGTCCGGTCCTACAGGTTTTTTTAAGCTTGCCTAGAAAAATCTTTAATTGAGAATTGAGAGAGTACTCGTTCACCAACATTTGAAAACTAAGGTTCTTAGATCTTTGAGTCATGAATTTCTGTTGTTTTCTCTTTGTTGATTAAAGTATCTCGTAAGCTTGATCTCGGAGTTCATTTAATTCATTCATTGTGATCTTTCGGTGAATCACCGCGGTTCTTAAGTCATAATTACATGTTCCAAGGCCCAATAGGCCTTGTGTTCAAGTTCGATAGGAAGATGGAAAGCCTTTTTGTACACGAGCTTATAAGGAGTGCACCCGATGGGTGTTTTGAAAGCGGTACCTAAGGCCCATAATGCATCATCTAACTTATCGGACCAAGAAGCACAGTTTTCACCTACGATCCATTCTAAAATACGTTTCAACCCATGATTTGAGTAACTCCATACTTGAGCATAACTTTAGTAAATTGATCATTACAAAAATGGGTACCGCGATCACTAGTTATAGCACGAGAAGTTCCAAATCAGGCAAAAAGAGATTTCAAGAATTTTAAAACAACTCGGGCATCATTAGTGGGGAGAGCTTTTGCTTTAACCCATTTGGAAAAGTAGTCGACGGCCACGAGAATGTACTTGTTCCCTCGAGAATACGAGAACGGTCCCATAAAATCGATGCCCCATACGTCAAAGATCTCGCAAACTTGAATTGCATTTTGAGGCATTTCATCATGTTGCGTGATTTTACCTTGACGTTGACAAGCGTCACACCGTGTGACCAAGTCATGGGCATCTCGGTAAATATTAGGCCAATAGAAACCGGAATCAAATACTTTTTTAGTGGTGTAGTTGGCACCATGATGTCCCTTGGTGGGTCCATTATGGCAAGCCGTGAGGATATCAACGGCTTCTTGGTCGTGAACACATCGCCTAATCATTTGATCCGCACAAATCTTAAACAAGTAGGGGTTGTCCCAAAAATAATGCTTAACGTCTTTAAAGAATTTATTCTTTTATTGGGACAACATCCCTTTCACAATAATATTCCCCGCATGATAATTTGCAATGTCGGCAAACCATGGGGTACTCAAATCACCATGAAAGGTAACCATCCCAAGTGTCTCGAGAGGAAATGTTTAAGTAATTTCCTTTTTCTCAAGATCACTTTGATGGGGATTTTCTAGTCTTGATAAATGGTCGGTCGCGATATTCTCTGCTCCTTTTTTTATCACGAATAATAACATCAAATTCTTAGAGTAGGAGAATCCACCAGAGAAATATGGCTTAGATATTGCATTAGCATAGAGATACATTAGAGCCGAGTGGTCCGTATACACTATGGTCTTTGATAAGACTAAGTAAGGCCGAAATTTCTCAAAAGCATACACCACGGCTAATAATTCTTTTTCCGTAGTCGTGTAATGTGCTTGAGCATCCGTCATGGTCTTACTTGCATAGTGTATAGGCTGAAAATGTTTGGTCTTTCGTTGCCCCAAGACTGCACCTACCGCATAATCACTAGCATCACACAAAATTTCAAATGGTAGGTCCCAATCGAGGGCAACTAAAATCGGGGCTTCGGTTAACTTTTTCTTAAGTAAATTAAATGCTTCAATACATTCTTTCGAGAAAACAAACGGGGTTTCTTTTTCAAGAAGATGGGTCATCGGCCGGGCGATTTTAGAAAAATCTTGGATAAATCGACGATAGAACCCGGCGTGACCTAAAAACTACTCGACGCTTGACGGTAGTTGAATGAGGGAGTTTAGCTATAACATCAACTTTAGCTTTGTCGACCTCAATCCCGGACTTTGAAATTTTATGTCCTAAAACAATGCCTTCTTTTACCATACAATGGCATTTCTCCCAAGTTCGAATAATTAGTGTCTTCTAACGTTTGTGCTTTTTTGTCTAATTGGGGAGAGGCATGACGAGAAAGAATCCCTGAAGACCGAGAAATCATCCATAAAGACCTCCATTGTTTCCTCGATCATATCGTGGAAAATGGCCATCATGCACCTTTGGAACGTGCCCGGAGCATTACATAAACCAAAAGGCATACGTCGGTAGGCAAACGTCCCATAAGGGCAAGTGAAGGTGGTCTTATCTTGGTCTTTCAGGTCAATAGGTATTTGAAAATATCCGGAAAAACCATCTAGAAAACAATAGTATTCATTTCCCGCTAGTCGTTCGAGCATTTGGTCCATAAAAGGCAACGGGAAATGATCTTTACGAGTCACATCATTAAGCTTACGGTAATCTATACAAACACGCCATCCGGTAACTAGTCTCGTAGGAATCAACTCATTATCTTCATTTTCAACAACGGTCATACCACCCTTCTTAGGCACACAATGAACGGGACTCACCCACGGACTATCGGAGATAGGGTAAATCAATCCGGCATCAAGGAGTTTGATAACTTCCTTTTTGATAACCTCATGAATTTTCGGATTTACCCTTCTTTGATGTTGAACCGCCGGTTTGAAGTCGTCTTCCATTAAGATCTTATGAGTACAAAAACTAGGGTCGATACCCTTAATGTCAGAAATTTTCCATGCGATGGCCCGTTTGTGTGACTTAAGAACCTTTAAAAGGGCGGCTTTTTCTTCATCTTTTAATTCTTTAGAAATTATGACGGGTAATTTATCGGTTCCTTCTAAAAACGCATATTCAAGATGAGACGGTAAATCCTTGAGCTCGAGCTCCGGAGGATTTTTTTTTTTTATCATCAATAGAAGATTTAATCGTTTTAAGTTCCTCAAAATGAAGTTCCTTCGGAGGGAGAGGAGATGACGGATCATCATTTAATAACTTCTCGAGTAGAAGAAGGTCTCCCTCCGGATCAAAGTCGGCATCATCAATTCCCGGTGGAATTGAATCATTTGTAAGACAAGCTTTGATTTCTTCCAAAATGAAGTCGCCTCCTTCAAAAGGAGTAAGAGAGGAGAAAGAAGTAGAAAGGATGGGATTTAAAGACAGAGTGGGATTGTCACTTTTAGAACTATCTGAAAATCCGAGAACTTCTTGAGCATACTCCTCACATGAAACATCGATGACATCGTATATCGATTAACGATTCGAATTATTGTAGGAGTATCTTGAAGTTTGACCAACTTTAAAAGTTATAGCTTCATCGTTGAATCGAAGAGTTATTTCTTCATCGTAAACATCAATTAACGCTCGAGCCGCCCTTAGAAAAGGTCTCCCAAGAATGAGAGGAACCCAAGGATCAGCATCGTAATCAACGACTACGAAATCAGCCGGATAATGGAACTTCCCCACTTTAACGAAAACTCTTCGGCACGGCACCTTCTTGGTTCGGAGTAATTGATCGGTCCGCAAGCTCAAGAGTCATTCGAGTGGAGGTAAGTTCGGGAAGAGCAAGCTTTTTCCATTCGGAAAGAGGCATAAGATTGATGCTTGCACCAAGATCGGCCAAGGCAGAGCATTCAACCATTCCCTGAAAATCACATGGTATAAGAAACTTGCCGGGGTCTCAAGTTTTTTTGTACGGCAACTTTTTTAGGGTTAACCGCTTACACCGGTAACAATTCTCATTCCATTAGTGTTGTGACAAGTCAAATATTTTTTCTTTGTTATTTAGGAGACTTTTAAATTGAAGTAAATTTTGGCATCTATAAGAAGTGCATCTGCTGAAAACTAAGCTCGAAATGTATGTTCCCTAAATATTTCACAAATTTGAAGCTAGGATATCATCTTTTTCACGGAGCTTTTGTTTGTTGGCTCGTGAAGGATAAGGTATAGACGGTTTAGGCTTAGGAGCAACAACGGGCTCATCATTTAGAGCTTGAATTTGGACTACCGGAGGTTGGATGTTTTTGGTACTCGGTTGCACCGTATCCTTTGTCACCTCGGGTTCCCGTTCCACCACCTTAGGAAGAGGAGAAAGAGGAGGTGGAATCGGAGGTCCATCATATGAAATACCACTTCGGGTGGTGATTGCTTTCAAGTCACCCCTCGGGTTAGCAACGTTGTTGCTAGGAAGTGAACTCGAGCCCGAAGAAGAAGCGGTATTCATTTGAAAAAACTACTCATCGTGTTCTTAATATCATTCGTTAACTCATTCTTTAACTCATTCTTTAACTCATTCTTGAACGCATTGTTTTGTCTAGTCAACGTATTATCTATCTCTTTCTTTAATTTTATCCTCATATTGGTTATTTGATTTTGTATTATTTTCATATTAACGTCATTTGTCTTTATGTAGCTCGAGAGATCGTTTGAAGGTCTAATTTGAGGTGGAGCTTGATAATTCTGGTTACCTTGATTGAAATTATTTCCTCGATTATGGTTAAACCCTTGATTTTACACATTCGGTTAAGCAAAACTGGGTGTCGAAAAATGATTAGATATACTCTTTTGGACCGATAACCGTATTTCCCTGATTGTAGTTCACTGCGGCTGCTGAAACATATCCTTGAATATTGTCTTGATAGCCTGAAAAAGTGTTGCCATCGGTGGCAGGACACTGTCGGTAAGAATGAGCACCACCACAAGTAACACAAGATTCCTCAACAGCTTTTACGGAAGCTGGAGCTAGGGTTACTTGATGTTGTTTAAACATCGCGGTCATGGCACTAGTCACGACACTGGCTACGGCATTGGCTATCTCTAAAGAATCAACATTACTTGTTTTTACTTGAGAAAAAATTAGTTTGTTTCTTGAATTACGAACTTTTGATTTGTTTTCAATAATTTTTAACACATCTTGTGCACTCTCTTTCAAAAGATTGCCAACCAGGCGGCCATAATTCACAGAACTTGATCGGATTTGGGTTTTAAACCAATGTAGAAGGTATTTAAAGTTGATTGCAATTTAGTAAAACCGATTGAATGTGGCATGCCTCAGAAGGAGAATCCTTGAAATGGTTTCAGCTCACTAAATGTTTCCTTCAAAATCTTTTGTTGAAAATTTTGATATTTCATTCAGAGATTTGTTGTTTTTTAGGAGGGAAGAAAAAGGTTAATAAACTTGGACACAAGATCATCCCAAGTGAGAATAAAATGAGAAGGTTCTTTGTCGAGCCAAATCCGGGCTGACCATCGATAGAAAATGGAAAAAGCATAAGCTTAATCGATGTCTCGGGTACATCTTTGTACTTTAATGTAGAAGTAATCTTGTTAAAATATCAAATATGAGCATGAGGATCTTCTTTCTCAAAATAGATGAATGTTTGAGTTACAAGAGTGATTAGGACTATGCCTTGAGATCGAATATGCTCAGGGAATGGGTGGTGTGTACTACGTATTGCCTCGATAACCCTCGGTGGGTGCATGGTTGTATCGCCATAGTTCGTTGAACGGCCATCGGTAAACTTCGGAAACCTCTTCAAGAGTGTGAGAACTTCAGAACTCTTTGTTTTGAACGTCTACGATTACGACATTTTGGATTCGTAGAAGTAGGATTCGTAGAAGGTTCACCAACGAATTTTGAGGAAGAGCGAGTGAAGTTTGCATACACTAAGGAAATATAAAAGAGAAAGAAAAATATTGTTGTAACGAGTTAATCAAACAAGGGTAAGTAGCTCTTTTAGAAAAGCATAAAGAAGCGTTGGGAGCGGGTAAGCATGGATAGCGTTTTAAAAAATTTCTCCTTTCAGGCAATAGTTCGTAGGTTCAACCCTCTTCTAAACCTTCTTAAGTTTGTAATGTTAAAGGTGATGCCGATTTCACAAGTGGCTCAACGGTTGTTTTGTTGTTTACATTGTTTTCTTTTTGGTTTTTGAAATACTTTAGGAAAAGTATTTTTGATTTTCTAATAAATCTACGAAAATAAATCAAGAAAAATAAAATATTTTTGTACTTTTTTAGGTTTTATGTAAAAGAAAATAATAAAACGATAACTTCACGAGGAAGGGTCTTCAAAACACTAATCTTCAAGCTTCAACACGATATTCGATACACACTTCCCTGGCAGCGGCGCCAAAAACTGATTCTTAATATAATAATATAATATATATATATATATATATATATATATATATATATATATATATATATATATATAAATAAATAACTAAAATACCAATTATCAATAATAGTATAGTAATAAGTATTCCAAAAGGTTCTAGAAAGTTACTTTTGACCAAAGTAAAGTTCGAATCACTCGGGGTCGTTCCTGACGATGTGCGAATGAGAATCCGGTTATGTTTGGCCGTCGCGTGTATTTGATAATTTCAAGGATTTTGATTTTTGATTCTAGTTCTGCTCATGAAATGTAAACGCAATTAAAAACAAGTAAACAAATATGGCAATTAAAGATTTAAGCTAAAACGTTAACGGGAATTCTAAAAACGCGTCTAATTAACCAAATAAGACAAATTTAAACTCTAAAAACTCAAATTATGACTTTTTAAATCCTAAATGACTTAAAATAATTTTTAGAAAAGAAATTATAATTTTTTGATTTTGATTTTATTTATTATTAATTAAAAACGAATTTAATCTAAATAAATGATTAAAAATAATAAACTATTTTAGAAATTCTAAAAAAAATTATAGAAAATACTTTGAATAGTTACTAACTTAAGTAAATTAAGAACTTGACTTAAGCTAATGGATAAGGCTTGCTTAACTAAGCATTGATAAGCTGATAAGCTAAACCTAAAAACAACCTTATAAGAATTGTGGCCCAAGGGTCGTATGAAAAAGCCCCAAGGGTACAGTGGTAGTGTGTGTGTGTTGTGAAGGGGAGGTCTCAGGTTCGATCCCTGAGACTGTCCCTTTTTGCACTTTTTTTATTTTTGAGATTTATTTGGAAAAACTTATAAAACATGTTAGAATAAGTATTTTACAAATTCTGGATATATTTATAGAACTATTAATAAGCTTAGAAAAAGCAGTTGAAAATGACAGTTTAGCTTAAAAAAACTTGACACTTAAATTCCTAACTGTTATAAGCTAAATGACTTGATAATCTAAGAAAAGCTAGAACAAAATCCTAAATAAGCTAACATACCCTAAACTAGACTTTTATAAGCATATCTAAACAGAAAATAAGCATTCCAAATAAACTGAATAAGCTAAAAATCAAATGAGCAGTTTAGGCAATAAAAGAACTAAAGGGCTAAAAGGCAAATTGCAGCCCTAAAAATAAGCTAGTATAAGCTAAAGCAAATACTCAAAAGCTAAAAACAGATCAAGCTTGATGCCTAATGAGCTTATTAAATCAATTTCAGGCCATAAAACAAGCTTAAACTTATCAAATTTTGCTAATGAAAACTGCCTTTTGGACTATGAAAGCGAACATGAAACTTGGACAGATTTTAAACCAAAACAAAATTCACAAATGCCCGCTTAACCAATTCTATACAACTGCATTATTAGGCTAAAACAAGCATGAAAATGACAACAACAAGCCACAAATCAAAATCAAATCAAATAAGCTGAAATCTGGACTTCATCACCACAGATTTAAACCATGGTTACTCAGAAACTTAAACTTGATTTTTAGATTCTAAAAACTTGTAACAACTGACTTTAGGACTAATTCTAACCTTGTTGAAATTGAGTAAAAAGCCAAACTAGGCATAGGCAGCACTAACAAAGGTTAGTGTTGTTGTGCAAAACAACCCCTTAAATCTTGGATTTACATTTTTAGACTACAAAGATTTGAAATAAGCTCAAACTTGCAATAACAGATATATAACTAAGCTAATAAAGGATTAATAAGCAATAACTAACAAATAATAAGCACCAATAAGCTGATATATAAGCTAAACATTAATAAGCTACAATAATAGTAAAGAGATTGTGTACCATGATCCTAGCTCAAACAAGGAACATAAATGCTTTTACAAGCTTAGATCTACAAGCTCTAGCTTGTTAGAAATAAGCTGGTGAGGTCTATAAGCCCTTCCATGATTGGCTTATTATCTAAAAGTTAAGCTGAGGTATTTAGGAGAGGATTTAAGTGAAATTCTAAACTCAGTTAGGCTTTTGAAGGCTTAACTGAGTGATAACAAGCTAATGTAGTATTTAAGAGCTTATAAGAGCTTGTAAGGAGATTATGATCAAATTAAACAACATTGCAATAAGAAATACTTTGAATTAAAATACAAATTTAAATGAAAGCTGGCTTTTATTGGAAATTGTTGGATCCCTTACTGAATGGATATTTAACCTTTAGCTTGTAAAGGATTTGTTACTCTAGATAAATCTAAAGTTACAATGGTGAAACAATGACTAAACACTATTGATTATGCGAAAAACTAATCAATAATGCTAAGAAGAACATAAGAGATCTTATCAAACTCACACTTTTATAATAACTTGAATCTGACTAGGTTATAGATTACAAAGAATAAGATTGCTAATCGATCTCTATTGATCTATGTAGAACTATATCTACTAACTATGCCTAGGGTTCGTATTTATAGACTTAAGGGAAACTATAATGGGGCTTTACAAAACGCGTACAAAGACACTGATATCCCTTTATCCTAAGATATTCATGGCATATTCTCATAAACGGTACTAACTATTCTTCTATACTAACGGTACTAACTATGTAACACCCCCAAAATGGGTCGCAGCGGAATAAGGATCCGGGGCATGTTACTTCAAGATCAACAGCACAAGATATTATATATGAAGAACGAAACAAATGTCGTTTAAATGATACATTGGATTAATTAAAAGATTATATTACAATAGTTATAGCTTTACTTGTTCTTTGTTTACATATTACATAATGACTACATATTATTTCCCAAACATGTACACATAAGTCTTTAACTGTACAATCCAATTGCATTCTTGGCATCTCGTGATAATGACCTCCTGGAAAACACGCTTAAAACGTCAACAAAATTGTTGGTGAATTCATAGGTTTATGTATTTAAATTATGCAGGACGCAAGACTTTCACGGGATGTTTACAACATATGCCAACAATCACAAACCAGATTATTGTATTCACTAAGTCATGACACCGAAGCTAACCTTTATATTTGCTATTTTAGCAGTTATTTGCCCGTACAGATGTTGTAACCAGCAACATCAAGTTCCGACATGGTCAACGTTCGTTCTAGTGATAGCTAATCACCCCAAACGGGGAGGGTAGTTGAGGTTATCCCAATAGATCTATTTATATTCATTCAGGCTTCCACATAATGTAATTCAAAACTTACTCTATGCAATTAACAGTTTAGGGAATTAATGGGTCAGGAGGGTTATCGCTATTTGGCACACATAATCAATATACTTTTCAACACTTTGCGTCCATTTATAACGCAAGATTGTTCTCACCCCAAATAAAAATAAATCAGTAAAACTGTAAAAAGTGGGGCTATGAACTCACCTTGAGTACAGATAGCTCAATTAATCTCAGATAAAACGTCACACAAGACGATAAATGCAACCTATTTAAATTAAGGCTGTATAAGTACTGAGTACTTAATTTAATAACATTGAATATAATCTTATAGTTGTTACATCATACTATCGTTCGGGCTATCATAAATAAAGAGGTCATGACATGACGTACGAGGAGTTTAGGACACTTTAAATCGTAAATCCAACAACTCATCGTTACGCCATCCGAAGAGGCCTCATTATGAAACTCCCTAGTAATATAGCACTTTGATAACCACTCAATATTCTATATAGCATAATCACCGACTAATCATTTTAGTAAAATAGTATTTATAAAGTGAAAACGTTTATAAATATACTTTTCGTAAAAATGACCTAACTTGGTCGTTTTAAGCCCGTTGCTCGCGTTTCTTACGTCCACGTCTTCGTAGTAAGACGAGCGATCAAAATATTACATTTTAAAGTTTTTAAAATTCTGTGATGAATAGTAAAATTACTGTTCATGACAGCTCATTTGTCGTTTTAGGGTTTTAATTAGCGTAAACTTGTATTCGCGATAACTTATTCGTTTTAACTCCGATTTTAGTGATTCCTTCGAGTACGTTCACGTTATTAAAAGATTTATAATATCTCACAAATTTATCCACTGATGAATAGTGATTTTTACTGTTCATAGTTTATAAAATTACTTTTATAAACTTTAATTATTAAAAACGTCGTAGTTTATTCGTTATAGTTCCGTTTTTAACCGCTTCTTGGTATTTCTGTACGGATCTGTAATAAAAGTTATAACATCATATTTTAGAGTTTTTAAAAATAAATTGCCTGTAATGATAGTAACTTTTATATAAAATAGTTTTATAAAGTATTTATAGTCGTAACTCGTTTTTTAACGTATCTTTTTCGTTATAGATTTGTTTTTCAAGTTTCTTATCCATTATGGATCGTCTCGATGACGTATTATTTTTATAAAATTCATCACTACTGTCTAAGTTCGAATTTATAAGCCCAAATGTAATTTAAGTGGATAACTTTTTAAAAAACTGTTTTTATGTATTATTACTTAGTAGTCTACTATAAAATCTCTTTATAAAAAAACATATTTTACATCAGTAGGTACTTTAATAAGGATCTAATACATCCCTAATAGTCCATATAATTTCATGGGAACATGTTCAATCCTTTACTTTCATATTTTCACATGTGAAGTTTAAGAAACATTATTAAACCTATTTGCCTTTTAAACATGTTTATACTTAAATATAAGTCTAACTACTTTTATATTTACTTTTCATGATATTTATGTAAATTAGGACTTGAGAATAAGTGTATAAAATTGATAAACTCAAATAAAAATCATTTTATAAATTAAAAGTCATTAGTGGTGATTATGGCTATATTTAACATGTATACATAAAATCAATAAGAAAGAAAAGTATTACAGGATTTAAGAAACTTAGTAATGATGTAAGAGATGTGAAATAAGTTCTAAACCCGTGTTTTAGACTTCAAAAATATAGCTTCAAGCTTATAACCCAGATTAGGTTTTCAATAACCTAATCTTTCCTTTTTCTTCTATATTACTTGCAAATGATGAACAAAGCTTCCCAACACTTAGATTACCTAAGTATGTTAGTGTATCGGGTTGTATAAACTTGAAAATCAAGTTATGAATTTTGTGTTGGATGGCCAAATTGTTTGCCGTGGGATTTGTCATGAGAAAAGAAGAGAAAGAAATGTATTTGGTTAAGTATAAGAGTTGTAAACATTAGCATGCTTGCATGCTATTTACTAGTATAAATTTCTTGCTAAACTTAACCCTTGTTACTTTCTAACCTAGTTAAGTTAGGCATGACAAGTTTGAATAAAGTGTAAGATTACTTATATAATATTCTAGATATTATGTTAAAAAGATGTAAACTTGGTCTCATCCTTTAAATTCGGCATATGTATATATAAATGATGTAATTTTTGATTATTTTGAGTATTGGGTATAATCGTGGGTATTCGTTTAGGCGTAGTTAGGTTTTAGAACTTCCGGGTATGCCTAAACGTATTTTATTATGAAACGTAAGCATTTTACGTAGCCAATAAAAATAAGATGAACAAAGTTATTAATTATCCTCATAATAATCATATAACACTTGCTTGATGTAAACATTTAATCGTTTAATGCCCATTTACATTGTATGATCATTTTCAGTTTACGCGATTTAACTTAAAGTTTACGGTTTAAGAGTAAACGCGTAAAACCCTAAAAATAAATGATGAAATTCATAATGTCATACAATGACCTAAAATACGAGGTGTTATAAACTATCTGATCAGTACTAACATTTTGTACTGTCAGTACAAATTACAACTAGAGATACTAACTAATATAACTAACGGTACTAAGTCAGGAATGTATAATTCCCAACAATCCTCCCATAAACATGATTGTTGAACTTGTTTAACTTCATGTTTCTTTTAGTGTAAACATCTTGTAGACCAGGAGGATGTATCCAAACACTTCTATTCTTTAAATCTCTATTTTGACGAACTTGATCAGTATCAACTCTACAACCTTGATTTTCTTTAAGCTTCCCTTCTTTATCAGCAACACAACAAATCCAACTAAGTTAGCTTTGTAGTTTTTGGCACACTACCAGCCATTAACGGATTTGAGATTCCTTTACCTGTCAGCCGTTTGCTCTTGGGATAGCAATTCTTCATTGTAAACATAAGGTGAATTGATTTAACTTTTTGTTTTGAGTGTAACTATTCAACTATCTGACTGGATTTTATTGTCTTTACAAGCCGTGTGGTTTTTAGTCTAGTTCAATGCTTCTTTGCCATAACATGGTGCATTGATAACCATATTGTTTTAACAAACTATCAGCTAATCAACATGAATTGATTAGTTCTTTAACCAAAAATTGTTTGATCTGGACTAGCCAACTCTTCAATTGTGAACGCATGGTGAGTGAGAACCATACAATTTTTGGTAATTTGTCATCATAAATAGATTGAGAGTCTTTACCATAAGCCGTTTTTGCTTATAGATAGACACAGTTCTTATGTTGTTTAACATGGTGAACTGCATGACCATTTGTTGTGTGGGTTTACACCAACACTCAAGATCCTCTTCAGTTCCATCAGAAGTCTTAAGTTCCAAACTCTGCAATTAGCTTTGAAAAATCTAATCCAACTCCAATGCATAGTATGTCTTCTTGTGCAGATTCCAAACTTCAATTCCCGACATTTTGCAACAGTTAATTCCTTTTCAAAGGATACTTTTTCTCTCAAGCATATGAATGTCCATCCTGTTTCAGTCATAAAGAGTATGTACCCCTGAAGATCTTTGTAGCTTTTTAAAAAAAAAACTTCACTACAATCCAATCCTGATGGTGTTTTCTGGTAGGTGCTTATTTACACATTCCTTTAACCTTTAAAAACGAGCTAAAATAACCAAAATACGAACTTAAATGCCAAATATACGCTTGTTTTGCTAATTGTATTGTGCAAGAACGGATATCTAAGAAAAAGACGAAAAACGAAGCCAAAACGAACAAAAACCGGACTCGGAATGGAAAAGCAGGAAAAGACAAAGTCAAAGTCCAAATGCCCAAGCGTGGAAAAAGTACCAGTCAACCCGAGACCAAAATGTCCAAAAATATAAGGTTAGGGACCTAAAAAGTAAATTCCCTAAAAACTTATAAAAGAAATTAAGAGAAAAGAAGACAAGGGCGTATTCTGCTAAGATGTCAAAGATATACTACAAGGGCCTAATCTGCCAAAAGCCCTAAGTTTTAACCACCAAGGACGGTGTACTGAAGAAAGGTTATAAACTTTGGGGATTAACTTGCCAAAGTCCCCAATGATTATTAACCACAAGGACGAGTGTGGAACGATAGTTTATATCCATAAGGGACTAAATGTTGACCACACCTACAAACCTCACCTCTGTCTTCCCCAAATAAATTTTCCCGCCATAGCCAATCCTCTCAATACCAAAGCCTAGGTAACCCTTTTCCCTCTTCCCGACTCACTAATCTCTTTTTACCTAACTAACCAGGGTGTTTTAACATCCCCCCTCCTCTACTAAACCCCTAATGCCATGTTGGCAATCCAAACCCACACAAAAACCAATCGATGGTTGAAAGCAATCGGCTTGGGTACCAAGAAAAATCAAGGGACAAGATGAGCTTCTCATAGCACTCTCACAAGAAACACAAAAACTCCTCTTGTGTTCGACAAAGTATCACAAAAGGATGAAGACAAAAGAGAAGACACAAGCATAGTCATTTTTTCCTATTTAAGAGCTTTGTAAAAGCCATTGTGGCATATATAGTTTTATGTAGTTTTTAAGTTAGCTGAAAAATAGTTTACAAGTTTTTTTTTAGTCAAGTATAATTAGGTTTTAAAAGTCTCTTTGTATTTGTACTTCTTGGTTAATGAAAATTCAGTGAATTTTTTTATGTTCTAAGTGTTCTAAAAATCTCTTAAGCTCACATTTAAGCTATTATATCCTTCGTCTTACAAACATTCTCACCAAACTTTTAAAAATTCAAAAGGGAAATATCAAGGTTACTGTTGGATTCAAAAAGCATGGAAGAATGAGCTAAAATGGAAGGCTTATTGGGTTTTCAGCTTAGTTTAGCTTAATTATAAGCTGGGTAGGATTTAGAGCTTATTAGGCTTCACGAAAATCCTTTTTGCGAAAAGGATCAAAGGTACTTTACTTTCAAATTTTGCTTATTTACTATAGCATAGCTTATGTAGCTTATTCTTCAGCTTATTATGCTTATTGATGTTAATTCATGCTTAAGTTTGCCTTTAATCTCAATCTCATGCTAGTCTAGTTAAAAACTGTCAAGTATAGTTCATAAATGTCACTAGCTTATTTCCATTTTCAAAGTGCTTATTTGACTTATTTTTTTAGCTTATTAGTGTTTATTAGTGCTTAATTATCATTAGGATTTTTAAAATTTCAGTAAAACTCAGTTTCATAAGTTTTTAAACCTTTTTTAAAAATTAAGGGGGTGTTTGGGATAACACTCAAAACGGGTCAAAAAGTTTTGTCTTTGGGTTATGGTCATTTAGTCAGTTTAAGTACAAGTTTTAAGCTAATTTAAAGCTGATTCAAAAGTTTTTAAGGTTCAATTTGTTTCTCAAAAGCTTTTCAAGCCATTGTTTTAAACTGTGGTATCTTAAGAAAACCCCAAGTGCTTATTTAATTAAGCACTTGGATTTTGAGTGTTGTGTCAAAAAAAAAGTGTGTATTTTGTGTGTGTTAAACAAGCTGCTAACACATTTGGGTCATTTGACTTTTCAAGTCAAAACAGCCTAAGTTCTTTTAAGGTCAAAATTTTAAGCCCTTTTTCACCTACAAAATTCAGCAAGTCAAAATGTTTTTTTAAAAGTCAAAAATTGGTGCACAACTTCAAAAGCTAGGGAACTAAATCTGTTTTGGCTTAATTTTTTGTTTAGAGCTTATTTGACAGCTTTTAAGAGCTGTCAAATAAGCCCTTGAGATTAGCCTTAAAGCTCCCCTGGTGCAAAGGGGAGACTTTAGGCTTATCTTTCTTAGCCATTAAGAGCATTTAAGCCCAAATTCTTGGCTTATTCAGGGAGCTTATAACCTCTTGTATAAGCCCCCTTAGTTTCAGCTCTTAAAAAGCTTGTTTGATGGCTTATTTTTAAGCCCAAACTTGGCTTTTGACTGTTTTTGCATTACTTAGGTGTAGGGACTGCTTATTTTACTTTAGGCTTATTTAGCTTATGCCATTAGCTCATTTTAGCTCTCAATAGCTTTTTAGGTTAAATTAGATAGTTTAGTTTGCTTATTTCCCTTTTGTTAGCTTATTTGAATGCCCATTTTAGTGTTTTTAGCCCTTTAAGTTTGTTAGCTTTTCTGTCATCATAAGCTCTTCACAGCTTATTTAGCTTTAAGCTTTAAGTTTTTTTTATCTAGGTTAGATTTAGACTCCTTAGCTTATTTAGTCCTTAGTTCTAGCTTAAAACTACCACAAGTCCAAAATGACTTAGCTTATTTAGCCTTTAAGCCATTTTAAGCTAAACTGCCACCTTTAAGCTTATTTTTAAGCTTATTTAAAGCTTTTCGTAAAAAGTTGTAGAAGACAAAGTTGTTAAGCCCCACGAGCTTAACAACTTTGCCTTTTTGAGTTTTCGAAAAAAAAGGGGAAAGACAAGAGGTCCGGGTGAGCAAGACTCGAACCCGTGACCTCTCGATACAATCCCCTTTTACCAACACACTCACCGCTGCGCCCTTGGGACTTTTTCGTTATAGTCCCAAGGGCATTGACTCTTATAGTCATTTTCACCCCAATAGCTTATAAGCTGTTGTAGCTTAATTTCGGGCTTATTTCTTTAGCTGACTTTTGTTTATTATTTTTCCTAGGATTGTTAGAGTGTCAAGTATTTTGTATAAAATTTTCAGAATTTTTCGTAATCATTTAGTATTTTTTATAATTTAATTTAGTTTAAACTTTTAAAAATTCATAAAAAATACAAAAATTATCAAAAAAATATTTTTCTTTTTTAGAAAATTTTATTTTGTCATATAGTTTGTAGGAAAATTTTAAAACTTTTCGTAAAGTCATTTTTACAACTTTTCGTTTTTTAAAGAACGGGGTCCGGGTACGTTTTTTGTGTTGACTCGTTTTTGGGTCAAACGAACTCCGTTTTCGGTCTAGTCTTTTTCATTCTTCGTTATTTGTCCCGTAGAGTAGTTTAGAAGTGAAAAATTCTTCGTAGGGTTATTTTTGAAGATTTTAGGTTTTTCCCCCTTAGTTCGGGATTCGGGCTCCCGTTTTTCAGCTTAATTTAGTAATTTTTAGGATTTTCTTAAACGTTTTAGTTTGTTAATATCTAATTTGACTTTTTCACTCTCCCAAATCAATTCCTTCATTCAAACTCAAATCTTCGACTGTACCGATCTTCCATTTCAGCCTCGTTGGGGAATTAACGACCCGGGAATAGTTTATACTGCTTCTGGCATCATTGATTTGTTGTTTTTGATTTTTTTTATTATTATATATATATATTATTATTATTTTATTATATATATATATTTAAAAGAATTAAAATTAAACAATCAATATTAGTAATGTTTCAAAAATGATCTGGATCATAAGAATAATCCACCCGCTCTTGAAACCACTTGTTGGCCCCTTTAGTCGTGTAAACATATGACTATCTATTAAACATGAGATCGACGAGATACTAATAACACAATTTGTACTTTTTAACGTTTAACTCTTTATTGATATAAATCAAAGAATTATACCCTATTGTTGGTGGAACAACAACCGAGATTGAATGACAAATAAACTCTCCTAATATGAACCACAAGCATATGCTTGGCTTTGTGTGTTCCAGGAGAGGATGAATCCTATTAACTTTAATATTGTGTATT
>BQNB010100502.1:0-10945 GCA_026074375.1 Tanacetum coccineum
AAATTTTATTACTAAAACTTATAACCTATTCAACCCGGCCCAAGCCAATAACCCGAGCCCAATTCCCTTTTATATAAAATAGGTCAATGACTCGGTCAAACAATAAAAAAAAGAGCGGGAAAAAAAGGTAATACTATTCACCCTCCGTCCTAAATTTTACCCTGCACTTCATTCACCCAATCCCACGCTCTCGAACCCTTCTAGAAACAATTAATGACGCACGCAATGACGTTCTGGGGTCTGACAGCTTGGCAATCCATGCCAAACATTTGGAGAATTATGACGTGGCATCAAATCAAGGGTTGAGATCGCTTTAAACAAACACAAGGGCAAATGAAAGGCTAGGATAAAGGCTGGTGTACTCTCTCATGCAAAAAACACACCAAGGACCTAGATCCTTCCACTGAAGGCTATAAATAGGAGAGCTCCTCACACACACAAGGCATCTAGGGTAGTATAGTGTAGTTTTAGCTTATTGTAGTAGTTTTATGCTTATTATTTTTCAATTAATGTAACCTTTCTTTTCAAAAGCTTGTACTCAGTTTATATAATCAATAAAAGTTCAGTTTTATTATTGTTAAAGTTTAATCATGTTTTTATCTTAATGCTCTTATGGATTAATAAGCTCTTTTGATACCCTCATAAGCTCTTATAAGCTACTTATACTACACTAGCTTGTTTATACTCAGTTAAGCTTTCAAAAGCTTAATTGAGCTCATCAATACTCAAAATCCACCTCAAATTATACCTCAACTTATTTTGGAAGGGAAGCCAGACTTGGATGGGCTTCCAAGACCTCACCAGCTTATCCTAGATAAGCTGGAGCTTTGTAGAGTAGCTCCTTGAGCAATTAATAAGCCTTGTTTGTGCAAAGGCTTTTGTAAGTTCCTATTTTACCTTTTTAAGCTTAATTTTGAATTTTAGCTTATTTCTGCTTACTGTCTGCTTATTTTTATTTAGAGTAGCTTATTATTGCATATTATAGTTGCTTGATGCTTATTGAGTTCAATTATTAGTGTAGATCTCATTTTACAAGTTTTTGTTATTAAACAGTTGAAAAAACTAAAAATATTAGGATTAGTGATAACTTATTGTTTTTGCTTATTTCTGTGTTTAGAATTGCTCATTAGGAACATAATAAGTTGTTTAATATCTGGTCTTAAGGTTTTATGGTTTGAATCTCTGATTAGAAGGTTTAAATTTGAGGTTAAAAGCTTAAAGGGGTGTTTGGATCAAAACCAGTACTAACCTCAAGTTAGTACTGGTAGTGGTTCTAGTCACTTTGGTTGGTTTTGATCATTCATATATCAGTTATAGATCATGTTTGAGGTTGTTTGAATCAAGTTTTAGCTTAAAATCAAGTTTTCATATGCATAGTTCTCTTTTGTGGTAATAATTAGTTCATAAGCTGTCTTAGGTTTAATTTTTAGTTTAAAAGTTTAAAAGTGTTGTTTTCTAGTTCTTTTAACTCTCTAAAACAAGTTTTAAATCTGATCTAAAGGTTTATTGCATTGGTTTGAAGTTTTTCCCATTTTAACCCATTTTTGAGTCAAAACTGTCAAAACAGTTGGTTTTTAGTCTTACTTTGAGTCCAAATTCAGATAGGTTAGAAGTGGTTTTAGCTTTGGAAATCAAGTGCACAAGTAGTTTAGTAGGTAGATTTTAAGTTTATAAGCTTATTTTGAGGTTTAGAAGTCATTTGCTAATCTGATTTTGAGCTTAAAGTTACCTTATGAACCTGATTTAGGTCTGCTAGTATAATATCTGTTTAATTTTGAATTTGAGCTTATCTTGTGTTTACTTCATTTTCTAGTTCTTTGATTTCAACAGTTTTTTGTTGTTGTTTTAGATAGGTTGTATGACAAGGCTAATTAGTGGTATAAGCCATAGTCCATAAGGTTCCATGAGCTTACGTAAAAATAAGCTCAAAGTTGCTGTATTGTCTGTGTTTGGAAACTGATTTTGAGTGTAAAAAGTGTTTAAGTGCTTATTTAGCTTATGGCTTTATTATTTTGAAGAAATATTTGGTTCTGCTGTTCTTATTAGACTAGGTTTCAAGTGTTTTAGCTGTATTTGGTCATGGTTTGAGCTGATTCAGCTATTAGTCATTAAAGTTAGTGAAAAAGCCAATAAAATCTTCTTTAGGATTATTTGTTATAAAAGCTATTTCATCGCTTCTAAGTAGATTTCTCAAAAAGTTTCTTTTACCAAAAATTGTTAAGAATCAGCTGTTTTATAAGTTTGATTAAAAAAGTTTTTGCAAAATAAAAAAAAGGGAAAATCGGGAAGTCAGGGGTGAGCAAGGCTCAAACCCCTGACCTCAACCATATTCAACCCTCTTTAACCTAACCACACTCTTCTACCAACTGCGCCCTTGGGACTTTTATTACTCTTGCACAATTTAATACTTAACAGCTTTCTATTTTCTTTTTATGTTAAATAAGCCATAGCTTATAAGAAATTATTTCTGCTTATTAATAAGCAGTGATTTAGCAGTTTCATTTTTATAAAATCAAGTTTACTATTAGGCATTTTATATAATTTTCTTAGATTTTTATAAATAGTTTTTATATTTTAATCAATTTTTCTTTATTAAAAACTTTAAAAAATCATAAAAATATAAAAATTATCAAAAAAAATATAATTCTTTTTCCTAAAATTTTCTTTCATCATTTTCTAGGTTTAGAAACTAAATTTGCGTTTGTAGGGCTTAATTTTGTCATTTTAGATTTTTACGTGCGTTTTTAGAATCCCGTTAGTTGTTTATGTGCTTTATTTGCTAAGTGTTAATTTAGTTAATCTTTTTTACTTGTTATTGCATTTAAAGTTTGTAGAATTAGAAAAACCAAATCCAAATCTCAAAATATTCAAATTACGCGATCACGAACTAGACCGACTTTCTATTCACACTTCGCCGAGGAATAAACGACCCGGGAGGTTTTTGATAACGTTTTGGTTAAAAGCGTTTATCTTAAACCCAACGGAAATACGTATACTACTATACTATAATTGACTTCACCTCTTAATTACACATACTTGTTTGTGTGTGTGATTTGGGGACGGATCAAATTTTTGGCGCCGCTGCCGGGGAAGTGTGTAGCGATTTTCGTGTTTCGTTTGAAGATTTGTATTTGAAGACCCTTCCCCGTGAAGTTATAATTATCGTTTGTGAATATTATTCTATAAAAATACAAAAATATTTTTATTTTCTCAAATTTTTGTGAATATATATATCAAGTAATCAAAATAAAGAAACAAAACAAAGTTAAAACCGTCTAGTTTTTTATGTCACTTACGAAAAAAGGCGCACCTCTTTCTGTGAAATAAGCTATAATGTGGGGTATAAACGGAGGGTTGTTCCAAGGAACTACGACCGAAGGGACAAAGTTTTAAGGCGAATTCGCTCCCACTACGTCCCTGCTTGCTGCAAGTTTCAACTTAAGGGAGTTACTCTAAGTTTGTTGATTATTCGGTTGAAATAAAAATATTTTTGTATATATTTCTCTTTTCGTTGTTTTATCGGTTTTATTTGTGTAGTGCATGCGCACTAGAAATTCCAATTATCCAAATAATTCACCCGTAACCATTTCGAGACGTCGAAATAGACGACGTGCTCCAAACGTAGTCGAACCCGAGCTTCGTACTATCTTTGAAATTGAACCAATGACAGATAATCGAACAATGGAGGAACTACTTCAAGCACCCACAGAAGGGTTTGGAGAAGCTATCGTCATACCGGAAATTCTTGCGAAATTTTTTGAAATTAAAACGAATTTGCTACAATTAGTTCAAGCCAACAAATTTCACGGTTTTGAAAGGGATAATCCACATACTCACATTGCTAATTTTAAAAGGATGACCGTGACATTGAAATATAGGGATGTTCCAAATGATGTGATTAAGCTTATGCTTTTCCCATATTCACTTGAGAGGGCCGCTAGAATTTGGTACGAGAAAGAACCTCCTAATTCGATCTTGACTTAGGATGATCTCGTAAACAAGTTCGTGAATTAATTTTTCCCTCCCTCAAAGACCACTCACTTAAAAAATGAAATCTCTCGTTTTACCCAAAAATTCAATGAGACATTTAGTGAAGCATGGGAATGATTTAAGGAAATGCTTAGAGCATGTCCCCACTACGGATTTACGGAATTAACCCAAATTGATACTTTTTATAATGGTTTAAATGAGAATGATCAAGACTTCTTAAATGCCGCGGCGGATGGAAATCTTTTGAGTAAAACTACTAGAGAGGCCTTGAACATAATTGAGAATAAGTAAAAAGTTCGTTATTCACGAAGCAAATCGAATGTTTCTAGGGTGGTGAGACGACTTCTAGGGAACATTCTGTAAGACGGATGTTGAATTGATAAGTTGCGGACCAAATTTTCAAATTAGTTGAGATTGTTAATAAGAAAGGTGTCACTCCGCTACGGTTTAATTCGGTTGAGGAATCTTGTGTGATTGGTTTTTAAGAAATTATTAATTATCTGTGGGTTGGGGGTTTGTGTGGGGGGGGGCTGGTACCCATGCTTATTATGATTGTATTGCTACCAATAGCAATCAATCTAGTGTTGTGCGGCAACGGGTACTTACAATCAAGTATCTCCAAACCGTGCTAGAACCAAATGCAACACCCGGTTTTGATCCTTAGCAAATAATCAAAATAGGTTTAATCAAAATCAAGGGAATAATTTTAATCGGGGAAATAATTTTCATGGTAAACAAGGATTTCAAAACCAACCTTTTTAAGTTCCAATTAATCATGCTCTAAAATTTTAAAATCAAGGATTTCAAAACCAACCTTTTCAAGCTCCTAATAATCATGCATCTAAATATTCAAAGGAAGGATTTCAAACAATCCAACATTTTAAAGCTCCTAATAATCAGGTCAACCAAGGGATTTCAAATGAGTTTTCAAAGTTACATAAATCTAATGAGTCAATGATGAGAAATATGCAAACTCAAATTAATGTTTTGAGGGGTGATTTTAATAAGCAAGAGGAAAGTCTTAGGAGGAATCTAAATAATGATATGAGGAGTATATTAGGTAGTTTCTTCCAAAACCAAGCCTCAACTTTGGGTACTCTTCCGAGTAATACTATTCCTAACCCGAAGGGTGAGATGAAAGCAATCACTACTCGAAGTGGTGTTGCTTATGAGGGACCCTCGATTCCTACTAATCCTTCTCCAAAAAAGGTAGTGGAACGAGAAACCGAGGAGACAACGGATAAGGAGCAAACTAATTTCCAAGGAAGTACCGCTCACATCCAACCTCCGGTTATTCCCATTCCTATTCCGGAACCCGATGTTCCGAAGACTTTACCTAAGCCTAATATTCCATATCCTTCTAGACTTAATGATCAAAAGCTCCGTGAAAAAGCTACGAATCAAATGGAGTTCTTTCAAATCTTTCAAGATTTGCACTTCGACATTAGCTTCGCGGATGCTCTTCTTTTGATGCCAAAATTTGCCTCTACGATTAAAAGTTTGCTTACAAATAAGGACAAGTTGTTTGAATTAGCTAAGATACCATTGAATGAGAATTGTTCGGCGATGCTCCTTAAAAAGCTTCCCGAAAAGCTTGGAGATCCCGACAAGTTTCTTATACCATGTGATTTCCCGGGAATGGATGTATGTCACGCCTTGGCCGATCTTGGCGCTAGCATAAATCTTATGCCTCTTTCCATATGGAAGAAGCTTTCCCTACCCGAACTTACCCCCACTCGGATGACTCTCGAGCTAGCGGATCGATCCATTACTCGTCCTAAAGGAGTCGCCGAAGACGTCTTTGTCAAAGTGGGGAAGTTTCACTTTCCTACCGACTTTGTTGTTGTTGATTTTGATGCCGATCCTCGGGTTCCCCTCATTCTCGGGAGATCCTTCTTGAGGACCGGCCGTGCCTTAATTGATGTTTACGGAGAAGAAATAACCCTTCGGGTTAATGACGAAGCCGTAACTTTTAATCTCAATCAAACTACGAGATACTCCTCTACATATGATGATATGTCGGTAAACCGAATTGACGTCATTGACGTTGCTTGTGAGGAGTATGCTCAAGAAGTGCTTGGTTTTTCTAATAATTCTACGGGTGGCAATCCCACCCCGACTTCTGAGCCTATTATTTTCGACTCTTCTCTTTCCCTCACTCCGTTCGAGGGAAGTGACTTCATTTTGGAAGAGATCGAGGCTTATCTCAAAGATGATTCAATTTCACCGGAAATTTAATATGCCGACTCTTGCTCTGGGGGAGAATCTTTATTTAATTGGAGGAGTTATTAATAATGGATTCCTTCATATTCCTCTCCCTTCTATCTCATCATTTCCATTTAAGTAGCAGTACCACTTTTTCTTCTCCTAGTCTCACACCGGTTGAGACTAGTGATGCTCTTCTCGAATCATATAACACTTGCTTGATGTAAACTTTAATTTGTTTGGTGTCCGTTTACATTGAACGTTGATTTTTAGTTTACGCGATTTAACTATAAGATAATAATTAAAAGCGAACGCGTAAAACTCTAAAAATAAATAATGGAATTTATTAAAGTTGAAAAATAACCTGAAAATGAGAAATGTTACAATTTCTCTCCCGTTAACGTTTCTGAGGAAAAATCCGTGACTTTCTCTAACCCTCTTTTCGACTCAAATGACGATTTTACCTCTAGTGATGACAAGTCACTATCCAATGAGGACGTTCTGGAAGATAATGTTAAAATTTACTTGAACCCTCTTTTCGAATTCGATGACGAATATATCTCTATTGATGTAAATCCTATTTTTTATGAGGTGTTAGCGAACATTGAGAGTAAGGACTCTTATGTTTCTAGCCTTGAAGAGCCGGCTTTGTTAGTCATACCTCTTTCTGATGATAATGAGGATGAGTGTTTCGACCCAGGAGGCGAAATTGACGAGATCGATGTTTTTCTAGATATTGATGTTTCTACGGATATTGAGGACGGTTATCATGATTCGGAGGGAGATATAATCTATCTTGAGAGTTTGCTATTTGATGACACTATCCCTCATCTCCCTCCCGAGGTGTTTTTAGATCATGACCTGAAGAACTTAAAGGATGGACCGGATAATGAAGATTTGAAGAGGATGAACAAAGTTTTCGACCCCGGGATTAGGGAGAAATTTTTTTCTCCAACATATGTGAGATTAGCCTTTGAGGATCGCCATTATCTTTTCCTCACATATGTTATCCGAATTTTTCTTTTATATTTCACATATCTAGTGAATTCTATATTTTATTTTTTATAGGTTACGTAAGCGTTTACTTTTTTAATACATTTAGCATACCCGGGAGCACCCCATACATATCTAAATACAAGGTAAGTCTAGGAATAATTCTATAAACATGGGATCCAGAGTGGGGGGGGGTTAGCTAATTTTTGTTTTTGTGCGTTGCCGTGTTTCCAGTTGTGTTAGCGTGTTGTTTTTAGATGTTGGGTTCGTACTATATAGACCACCAGGAGGCCAGTCTAAGAGTATTCACCAAGAACATTTTTTTTGTCAATGAACTGTTTTTTTCTACAATCTAATGTTCTTATAGTACATATAGCTAGTCATATCTATGACCTCAAGATATCGCCATAGTTTGCGTACCCTTTGGTTTGTCTTGACATCCTCATTTACTTGGGTAATACGTTCAACTTTAGCTAATAAGTTATTCTTGACTACTCATGTTAGGCAATTATAATGAAGACTCTCTTAATTATTCTTTTCCATTCATATTTCATTGTACTACATAAAAAAATAAACACAACTCTCTTTGTGTACATTCTAGCTCACGTCCCAACTTAAACCCTAAGATCAAGCCATATTTTTTTTTCTATCAAGTGTACAAGTAGTCTAGGTTGATATTTAAGGTATTACAAGAAGATTTGGAAGCTTGGTTGATATTTAAAAAGGGTTAATATTGTGTTCTTCACCATCTTGCATTCTCTTAAGGTCTTCTAAACTCCATCTTGTCAATACTTTATTTACATATTATACATATAGTTTGCTTTGTTAATCACACTTTAGGGTTGTGTTTTCATAAGCTTACAAATTAAAGTTTGTACATATCATGATATCGAACTATTTGTACTATATAGTGATATGAGGCTTTAAAATGGCAAAAGGACACACTATTATAAAGTATGGAATTAATTATAAAGATCATGGATTTTAATTTTCTTCTTTAAAGTTAATTACAAAGATATATAATCATAAAGGACACTTATTCTTGGGACAAATTTGGACTATATTTGAGGGACACATATTAGAGGCCCTATGAATTTACACAGTAGGTGTTATTATTCATAATAGAGGTCCTCCTGTTGTATTTTATTTAAGTTTAAACTTATAAAAACAATTTTTATAAACTTTTATAAATAATTACATTTTAATACTCGAAAGTTAAAACTTTATTTATATTTTTTATGAAATACTATTGGTCTTTATGGATCGTAAGATTTTAAAGAACTATATAAAATCGAATTATAACGAAGAAGTTACGGGGTTTTTTATTTGCATCTTTACGAATAAAAGTATTTTTATAAAAGTAAGTTTATAAGACAGCTGACTATGTTCATAAAGAGTGGGCTGATGGAAAACTATTTTAGTTAAAATAGACTTTTAATTACGAAGTGTGCTCGAAAGAATCACTAAATCGTGACGAGTTATAAAGTTTAATACGAGGTAAGATACGACGTTTCAAAGATTTGACATAATATATATAAAAGCTGTGAAACCGTGCACGTTTCAGCAGCTGCTGAAGCTCAATTTCGAGGGCCTTCGGGTTCCGATTTGAGTCGAAGTTAGTTATAATATACAAGTTGTTCTGAACAACATTTACATAAAACCTGACGATTTTCATAATTTTCCGATGTAAGTTTGTAAACTAGACACTTTTCTTGACATGAATAGTGTTGGTTCGTTTTTTTTTATAAAAATTTACGAAACATTTTGGAATCATTTATATAATATCTATACAAGTTTTAACGTTATTTTACACGACGATCGAACCATTTATACGGTAACATTATGTAAGTAATAAAAACATTAAATCGAGTGTTTTTGGCAAATAAATAAATTGTTGGACAAGTATACTATTCTATTTTACGAGTACAAATACATGGATATTATTTAACAAGTACAATTTGAATATCGTTTCAACTTATAAATTAAACAAAAAGTATTAGTTGGTGGTGTAACATTATAACTTGTGATGCAGTATTTATTATAAATACAGTATACTTATACGGCCTATATTTAATCAGGTCGCACTCGGTCTACGTGACGTGTTTTACTTATTCGATATTCACTATCCGTTCATTTCCTGAGGTGAGTTCATAGCCCCACCTTTTCTCTTTTAATGGTTTTCATAAACTGTTTTCGGGGTGAGAATACATGCTCGTTTTACCAAGTAAACTTATTGATTTCTATACGTAAGCGTTACATAACTATTTTTACTAAAGCTTGATTTGTTTACTACATGATTTGAGATCGTTGAATACCTATATTTGAAACTGTGAATTTTCGTGCCTTAATTGATGTTTACGGAGAAGAAATAACCCTTCGGGTTAATGACGAAGCCGTAACTTTTAATATCAATCAAACTATGAGATACTCCTCTACATATGATGATATGTCGATAAACCGAATTGACGTCATTGACGTTGCTTGTGAGGAGTATGCTCAAGAAGTGCTTGGTTTTTCTAATAATTATATAGGTGGCAATCCCACCCCGACTTCTGAGCCTATTATTTCTGACTCTTCTCTTTCCCTCACCCCGTTCGAGGGAAGTGACTTCATTTTGGAAGAGATCGAGGCTTATCTCAAAGATAATTCAATTTCACCAGAAATTAATCATGCCGATTTTGACCTGGAGGGAGATCTTCGTTTAATTGAGGAGTTATTAAAAAATGATCCTTCATCTCCTCTCCCTCCAAAAGAACTTAATTTTGAGAAACTTAAAATGATAAAATCTTCGATTAATGATTTCTCTTCCATTAACGTTTATGAGGAAAAATCCGTGACTTTCTCTAACCCTCTTTTTGATTCAAATGATGATTTTAGCTCTAGTGATGACGAGTCACTATCCGATGAGGACGTTCCAGAAGATAATGTTAAAATTTACTCGAACCCTCTTTTTGAATATGATGACGAATACATTTCTAGTGACGTAAATCCTCTTTTTGATGAGGTGTTAAAGGACATCGAAAGTAAGGACTCTTATGTTTCTAACCTTGATGAGCCGGCTTTGTTAGTCATACCTCTTTCTGATGCTAATGAGGATGAGTGTTTCGACCCAAAAGGCGTAATTGATGAAATCGATGCTTTTCTAGATATGGATATTTCTACGGATAATGAGAACGGTTATCATGATTCGGAGGGAGATATAATCTATCTTGAGAGTTTGCTTATTGATGACACTATCCCTAATCTCCCTCCCGAGGTGTTTTTAGATCATGACCCAAGAAGCTTAAAGGATGAACCTGATAATGATGATTTGATGACCGAGGACAAAGTTTTCAACCTTGGGATTTAGGAGATAATTTTTTCTCCAACATATGTAAAATTACCCTTTGAGGATCGCCATTATCTTTCCTTCACATATGTTATCCGAATTTTTCTTCCTTATTTCACCTATCAGATGGATTATTTTCTTCCTCTCTCCTCCGGGAGCAAGGATACTATTTTTGACCCCGGCATCTCCACTTTTCATTTTTCTTCTCTTGAGCCGGTGGCATTTGAAAGTCAAATGGAAGTTTGCTATTCCACTTGTTTCATCCCTAATATTACGATGATATGGGGAGAGTCAAGCTAGAGACTCGCACAAAAACAAAGCGCTTCGTGAGAGGCACCCCATACTTATATATTTTCTTTCTTATTTCTAATGTGATGTGAGGAGGCTTGTACTCTTCCAATTCTTGTTGTTTGTGCTTGTGATTGTTTG
>BQNB010100503.1:0-24687 GCA_026074375.1 Tanacetum coccineum
ATAGCAGTTTTATCTTTCTTGGTATCAATCTCAGTTGTTAAATTTGGTTTGATCATTTCCCAAAGTCCATTTGCTTCTAAAATAATTTGCATTCGTATTGCCCAAGTTGTGTAGTTTGCCCCTTTCAACATAGGGCATTGAAAATGGGTTGTTGACCCAATTTCTTTTATTTTAGAAGTACCCTCTTCTATTTTCGTATCATCTTTCCCGGACATATTAAAAACTTTTTGTCTTCCTTCTATCCTGTTCTTTTCCTTCGCTTCAATTGATCACAACCTTTGATAGTCTCCTTTTCGATTTAATACGTTTGCTCTGTGGGGTTTTCAATTACTGATCTTCAATCGTTGGTTTGACCCGATGCCTCCTGCAATCGTATCCTTGAACCGACGGTTTCCTTCTATTCATTTTTTTTTTGTTTCCTTCTCGGTTCTTCGGTCTCCTTGTCGGTTCTTTGGTCAAGGTATGTCCCTTTTTTTCGATATGATTGAGCCCTTGGCTCTGATGCCACTATTGTTAGGAAGGCCATAGGTACTTGAACTTGGCCTTGACCATCTGTTCTCCAAGAAAGTGTTTGTATTAACCATGTTTGGATTGACAGAAAGGGGTGTTTGGTTTGTATTTCTAAGTCTGTAATTTATGCAGTATGCAAAGAAAGTAAAACAGAATTTGGAGGGAAAAGTAGTAACATATATCTGCAATACTTTATTTATCTGTCATACATACATACATAGTATTTATACAATATGAAAAGGCATGAGATTAATGGTTGTGATGGTTCAGGCAGAACCAACAGTTGCAACCTTTCATTATTAACTGCCATTAACTAACTTAACTAACTTATGTACAATTAGGCCTGCAATTCTTATACTATACAGAAATTACATGTAACATAAGTCCTATGAAACTGTTTAATGAGATTTATGATCTTAGACCTCCAACAAACAATAGCAATGGCAACACCAACATCAATGACATTATACTTGAAAGATCCAAACTTTTAAAGCAATCAATGTCAGAAACGCTTACTAGGTTTTACCCCTTTGCAGGGAAGTATACAAATGAAATACATATAGATTGTAATGATGAAGGTGTTTATTATGTTGAGACACAAGTTGATGGTGACCTCTCAAGTTTTATTGCAAAACCAGATTACAAGTTATTACCATCACTACTTCCGGTTCCTCCAAATGCCAAGGTGCCTACACTCGGGTACTATCTTGTTATGATCCAAGTAAACTTCTTTAGTTGTGGTGGTGTCGCTATTAGCATGTCCAATTCGCATAAGCTCGTCGATGGTGGCACTTACATGACGTTTTTAAATTCATGGGCGTCTGCAGCTAAAGGCGATAAACAAAATATTATTTACCCTAATTTTGTTTCTTCGTCTCTTTTTCTAGCCAATACCAAAACACCTTCATATCCATCTTTCCCGCTATCATCCTTGGCTGTAGCGCCAATGATAATGAACAAAGGGAAATGTGTGACAAAAAGATTCAGGTTCGATGCATCAGCGTTACAAACACTAAAGGCCAAAGCAAATGAATCTGTTTCCGCCACTCGCGTTGTAGCAGTAACCTCACTGATTTGGAAGTGTGCGACAAGTGCTGCAAGGAAACTAAATGGAGAAAGGCCGTCAATATTGCAGATTGCTGTGAATATACGAGGTAGATTTGCAACACCCTTGCCACGAAATGCAATTGGGAACATCGTCTGGAACGGGGTGGCTAGGTGTGACGAACCTAACCACACCTTGACATTGGATACCTTAGTGGGGCACATCAACGCTGCTGTAGCAAAAATCGACTCTAAATTTGTTGAGCAATTTAACGGTGAACAAGGGGCTGACAAGGTTATTGATGAAGTACGATTGTTAGGAGCTCAAATGTCGAGCTATGATGCTGATTACTACTCAACGAGTAGTATGTGTAATTATGGAATGTATGAAGCTGATTTTGGATGGGGAAAGCCCGTGTGGTCTTCTTGTTATGGGTATTCGAATAATGATGTCCCTCTTTATGGGAACGCAATAATGTTGATGGATACAAGTACGGGTGATGGGATTGAAGCATGGGTAACGTTGAGCCAAGACGAAATGGCCATACTTGAGGGTGATCCTGACCTCCTGTTATACGCTTCTGTTGAACCTAGTCCTCTCCAAGTTTGAGTAATTTCTCTTGGTTTTATATATGGCTTTCATTCTTGTTTGGTATCAAGTTTGCTCCAATAAGTGAATCGCGAGTATCGCATGCACATGTTTGTAATAGTCTGTTTTCTACTTCTCTTGATTACGTGAATCCATGAATCAAGTAAATTGTTATTTTATACTTCTCTTGATTAGTCGATCGCTTGTATCAAGTAATCATTGTTATAAACTGTTAAGCTTGCTCTTTCAAAGGCTATGATGTATGGATCCGTATTTATATTAGATGGTTCCCCTCTGTTGAGCGTGGACATCCCAATCAAAATGGTCTGTCCATGTGGACTCAGATTTTGTATACAGGGATTAAATATTGTGAAATAGTCAAAATTATCGTTCAAAAATATAAAATTAGTAAAACAATACGGACAAATCTTAAAAAGACTTTGATTTTCCATTAACTACCTATGTCTATTAGTGTACATTGTTTATCTATAAAATCTAAGTTGCACATCTATACTACTGATTTCAGAAGAAGAAGTCTAATCGATTTAGCTATTGGTTTTGTGAAGAAGTCTAATCGATTTAGCTATTGGTTTTGTTAATAAACGAGTGATAAGGCTACCACGCGTTGCGATGGAGCGTTTTGAAATGCAAATATTTGTTCCGAAAACTTTGTTTAGTAACATTATTATCGTCGATCATCTTATATTTTGTACTTAAATTTATAAAAAGAAATAACATGAGTTATTCGAATACATACATCCTCGTGTATTTATTTACATACACAATAACTCTTGTTTTTATTTTGATATTTATAAACTCGTGCATATATACATGTTATATTTTCAAAACAACTTATATGTTGTATTTTAAAAATATAAATTCTAGAGGGTATAAATGTTAGGAATCGAGAAAAGACTATGTCACACCTAAAATATATAGCTCATAGGTCTTAGTTAGTTTTTGGAACCTTAAATAGGTAAAAGGGCTAAAGCCCATAGGAAGCCCATCAAAGCCCACTATGTGGCCGGCTTAGGCATGTATACGTACCCCTCTCCATAGCTTGGAGAAGGTGTTGGTTGGTTCACTTTCTCATTTCTATAATCTAAGATTTCTCTCTTTCTTTCTCTCTCTAAAAGTGTCTATCCTTTCACTTTCTCTCTCTAGTTCTTTGTCATTAGATTGTGAGATTAGATAACATATGTTTTTCACAATTGGTATCAAGAGCCATGTGGTGATTTAGTTTGATTTTGTGTGTGTTTTTCTCTCTTGTTTAGGCGTCTTTTTGGTTCGAACCTAACCAAAAAGTTTTCACTTTTTGTGGGTTTAAAACCTTAAATCATTCATTTTTCTTCTTAGTCTATCTTAGTATAAGTTAGTTGTACAAGAAAATCCTTGAAAAACATCAAAAGATTGATCTTTTAAAGTTTTTTGTTCGAAAAATGGTTTGTGTACTAAGAATCTTGATTACAAAATTTTCATGTCAAAAACGTCAAAGTTTGTGTTTTTAAGGTTCTAATAGGATTAGGATAGTAAGAAGTACAAGAAAAATCAAGTAAAAACGTTAAAAAGTGAGTCTTTAAGTGTTTTGAAAATTTTGAGTTTCAAATTTACATTAGGCGAATTATACTTCCGTTTTATCTAGGCGAATTATACTGGGTTTTGTCTTAGGCGAATTATAGTGGGTTTTGTCTTAGGCGAATTATACACATTGTCTTAGGCGAATTATACTAGATTTTGTCTAGGCGAATTATACACTTTGTATTAAGTGAATTATATACGTTTTCCTATTAGGCGAATTATACACTCTCTTCTGGGCGAATTATACACGGTTTTCTATTGGGCGAATTATACATATTTCGTAATTCGGCGATTTATACACTTTGCTTGGAAGAAGTATACCATTTGCTTGGGAGAAGTATACCATTTGCTTGGGAGAAGTATACCATTTGCTTGGATGAAGTATACCATTTGCTTGGGTGAATTATGCATTTCTCTTAGGTGAATTATACCATTTCCATTAGGTGATTTATACGGTTTTTCTTTGATTTGTAAAATCCTGTGAAAGATTAACTTCTTTTCCTGGTTTTATCAAGAATTGTAAAATCCTGTGTAATTCAATTACTTCATCACTTAAACATACATCACTTTAACACAACAACCTCTAATTACTGAACGATCAAAAGTTATCTTTTCTCATTTAATCAATCAATTCAAAATGACAACTTTAGTAGAATTCCTGATCATTGTTGGTGCAGAGAACCGTCCTCCCATGTTGGAAAAATCTATGTATGACTCTTGGCAGAGTCGAATGGAACTATACATAGAAAATAGGGAGAACGGGAGAATGATTCTTAACTCAGTACTAAATGGTCCTTTTGAATGGCCTACTATTGTTGAAGAGAACGGTACCACTAGGACAAAGAAGTATGATGAACTTTCAGTTGCAGAGAAACACCAAGCTGACCGTGATCTTAAAAGTACCAACATAGTTCTTCAAGGTCTTCCACCGGATGTGTATGCCATCGCCAATCATCATAAAGTTGCCAAAGAGATATGGGATAGAGTTAAGCTTCTTATGCAAGGCATGAAATTGTTATTACAAGAAAAGGAATGAAAATTGTATGACGAGTTTGATAAGTTTTCATTTGTGAAGGGTGAAACACTGTATCAATACTACTGGTGATTTGCTCAACTAATCAATAACATGAACGTTATCAACATGTCAATGAGACCAGTTCAAGTGAATACGAAGTTTCTGAACAGTCTACTGCCAGAATGGAGCAAATTTGTAATGGATGTAAAGTTGGCTAGAGATTTGCATACTACAAACTTTGATCAATTGTATTCATATCTCAAACAACATGAGGCACATGCAAATGAAACTCGCTTGCTATGTGAACGATACCAAGATCCTCTTGCATTTGTTTCCAATTTCAATCAACCACTGTCTCACATTACTAACTATCATTCTCAATACAATGCTACATAGTTTCCTCAACAGTCAAACACAATGATTCTACAAGTTCACTCTTCTCAATCATACTCACCAATGTATGCAGCACCTCATCTATCACAACCACAAATTAGTCATTCATCCATTCCACCATCACATGAATACCAGTCTCATATGGATCATCAAACCTCACTTGTTCCACAAATTGTTATCATTCACCTCTAGTTTCAACTCAACCAATGACTGAGTTTCCTCAATTGGACTCAGGTCTTGCTATTCCTATGTTTTCTCAAGAAGATGATCCAATTGCCTGTCTCAATAAGGCAATGGCTTTGCTGTCAGCTGTAGCTACTTCAAGATTCCCTTCAACCAACAATCAACTTAGAACTTCCTCTAATCCGAGAAACTAGACCACCATTTAAGACGGCAGTGTTACCGTGCAACAAGTTCAAAGGAGGCAAGGATAAAGTTATGCTGGTACTGGCTATAAGGGTAATGCTACTAGTTCTAAGCAGTGTTGTAAAAATCGGCCTAGGCGGTCGATTAATCGGCCGCCTAGGCGGAATCGGTCATTAAACGCCTTGATTTTTACTAATCGGCCTAAAAAATCGGTCTGGTAAAAAATCGGTTAAAAATGGGTCAAAAATCGGATTAATCGGTCAAAATCGGAAAAAATCAGAATAAATAATGAAAAAATCGGATCACTTGAAATATTTGAAGTTTTGAACTTTGAAATACCATGCTTATCTTATACATATTATATCTAAAATTATAATTTTGTATATAAAAAATCCAATCCGATTAATCCCCGCATAACTGATTAATCGCTAGGCGCTACCCGACCGCTCCGGGAGCGCCTAGCGATTTTTGCAACCTTGGTTCCAAGGGAAATAATGCACGAAGACAGGCAAGGGCTGTTAAATGTTATAATTGTCAAGGTGAAGGACACATGGCTAGGCAATGCACTCAGCCTAAGAGGCTAAGGAACGCTGCATGGTTTAAGGAAAAGTCAATGTTGGCTGAAGCACATGAATCCGGTGAAATTTTAGATGTAGAGCAACTGGCATTTCTTGCAGATCCAGGCATACCAGACAGTCAAGCTGCTAAGACAGCCATTCCAAACACTACTGCTTTCCAGACTGAGGATCTTGATGCTTATGATTCTGACTATGATGATGTCTCTAATGCAAAGGATGTTCTGATGGCCAATCTTTCCAACTATGGTTCAGACGTTATCTCCGAGGTACCTCATTCTGAACCCTATCATAATGATATGGATAATCAAAGTGTGCATGCAATGCATGATTTTGAACAAACACCAGTTGTTGATTTTACAAATAATAAGATAACAAGTGATAGCAATATCATTCCGTGCTCTCAATATCTGCAAGAAATGCAATAGGTAGTTGTTCAAGATACTAATTTGTATGCACAACAAGATTCAATGATATTATATGTGATAGAACAAATGTTTGAACAAATGATTAATCATGTAAATAATTGAGAAAAGGCTCACCATGAAAAGAATAATGAATCCTTAACCGCTGAGATTGAGAGATATAAAGAACGAGTCAAAACTTTTGAACAGCGTCTTAATATTGATTTAAGCACTCGTGAAAAAAATGATTGATTCTCAAATGGATGATATGATTAAGGAAAAACTTGCACTTAAAAAGCAAATTGACTCACTTGAACAAAATCTTTCTAATCAAGTCAAGGAAAAGGAATCTTTATTACAAACATTTACTGGTTTCAAAAATCAATCCAAAGAAAATGAAAGTAAATATATGGATAAAGAAATTGATTTAGAAAAGAAGATAAAGGAACTGGATACTATTGTTTACAAAGTGGGTCAATCTGCTCAAACAATGCACATGTTAACAAAGCCATAAGTTTTTTAGGATGACACTCACAAACAAGCTCTTGGTTATCAAAATCCGTTTTATCTCAAGAAAGCTCAGTGGATTAAGCCAACCTTGTATAATGGTAGTGTAATATCTAGTCAACATGCTATTATTCATGTGATTGATGATGAGGAGACATTGATTTTGGAAGAAGTAATTCGATCTAAAATGCTTGCAAAACAAAACGATCTGATTTCAAAAGAAAAGAAAGTTAATACTACTCCAATTAATTATGTCGAGTTAAATCGATTGTCTGAAGATTTTGGTAAATATTCTGTTCCACAACAAGAATTGTCAGCTGAAGAAGCTTTTTGGTTATAAACTTCACACCTTAATACCGACCAATCTGCTTCGTCACCTGTCAAAATTGAGGCTCCTAAGGAACTTCCTAAGGTAAGCCTAGATAATACAAGCCTTACAAAGCTTAAATACAACCTTGGCTAGTTTGACATTGTGGTGAAAAAGTAGATTACACCTGATGCTATTACAGAAGGGGAATGGGGGTTTGAACACACCAAAGCTATTTTTCTAAATGAAATTATTCCATTTTTAAAGACCTTAAAAGACATATTCAATGTTTTAGATAAAGATCTTTTAAATGCGATAACGGAAGTACAAACAGTTTTTAATATGTAGGCAAACAGTGTTTTGAAATTCATAAGAAAGAACTTTTTCTTGAAAATGATCGACTCTTACACCAAATCATGCCTCAAGATATTATGATATGTGTGATGAGTTCTACTACTGTTTTTGATGATGTGAATTTGGAAATGAAGAAAAGTAAATATTGTAACAAGTGTTTGGATCTTGATGCTGAGCTTTTGAATAAACAAAATGCGTATAATGACCTTTTGAAAAGTTACTCACAACTTGAAAAACATTGAATTTCTCTCGAGTCAACAATGCAACTCAATCAAGAAATTTTTCAAAAGGACACATCTAGTAATAATCAAAATGCTCTTGAAATTCAAGAATATTTCGAAAATAATGATTTGAAAGCTCAGCTACAAGCTAAAGACACCACCATTTTTAAGTTGAAGGAACATATAAAATCTATGAAAATAACAAGGAAGAGAAAGTAAAACAACAAATGGATGAGATGGAAACCATAAACATTGAATTGGAGCATAGTGTGGCAAAATTACTTTCTACAAACGAGCGTTTGCATAAAGAAATTGAGCATTTGAAAAAGATTTACAAAGATCAATTTGATTCTATTAAAAAGACACGTGCTCTTTCTATAGAATACTATGACTCTTTGATTGCTCAATTGAATTCTAAGTCTATGTAAAATGCGGATTTAAAAGGTCAAATTCTAGAAATGGTTTTTGTGACAACAACATTACAAAATGAATTAAGGAGATTACAAGGTAAACTTGTGCTTGATAATGCCACCACAATAACTAATGCCACCACTATTGCTCCAGGAATGTTCAAGCTAGATATAGAACCTCTTTCTCGTAGACTTAAGAACAATAAGGAACCCATAAAAATATGTGTGAAGAAGCCCTATAGAAATACTGACAACATACGTGGGACTTTGTAGAAACCGCTAGAAAAAAAAAAATCCTAGTGACAGCGTCTCTCTTAGATTCTACGTTAGCACAGTTTACAAAATAATGTCAGGAATTGTTAAAGTCAATTTTTCACAGAGCATGCCCTATATTTTTACAAACCAAGAGAAGAAATTGGGTTGCTGACACAACCAAATGAACAAATCAGAAAGATATGTTTTCTAAACCTCTCACCATCCTCGAGCAAAAACATTCCATAAAACAGCAGAGACATACAAAACACAATAATCCTAACAAACCTAAGTTGCCGTCTACAAAATTGAAGAGTTCCTACATGCTAGCATATCCATCCTACAGGACAAATTAAAAGAATGATAGGATCTCGCAAACACCAAGTAGCAACCTGAAGAATAAAGTAGAAGTCCAACTTAGGAGAGCTAATTTAAGTTCTAATAAAAATAATCATGTTAAACACCCTATTTGTGATGAAAATGTTAAGCATACTATGTTAAATGCGAATTCTGAGTTAGTTTGTGTTAAATGTAAACAATGTATGTTTGATGCAAATCATGATGTGTGTTTCTTTGATTTTGTGAATGATGTGAATGTGCGCTCTAAATCTAAGTCGACTAAGAATAACAACAAGCAAAATACTTGGAAACATACGGGTAAAGTGTTCACTGAAGTAGGATATAAGTGGAAACCAACATGAAGACTTTTCACTTTAGTTGGTAACTCGTACCCTTTAACTAGGATCACTTCCACTAAAGTAGTGCCTCTTAAGGAAACCACTTCTTATTCAGTAGAAACACAAAAACCAAAAATTAAAGTCTATAGCAGGAGACCTAAACAAGTAAAATCTGTTAGTTCGAGTAAGAAAGCTAAGATTTTAAAATCTAAGATTGCTAACAACTCGGAACCTAATCATACTTAGGGATCCAATGCTACAGATGTTCCATCTTCTTCTTCTCTTGTCAATGACAGGTTGTCTAAATTGTTCTCTGGTATCTGGACTCCGGATTCTCAAAACATATGACAAGGAACCGCTCTCAGCTCATGAACTTCGTTAGTAAATTTTTGGGAACTATTCGATTAAAAAACAACTAGATTACAAAGATTATGGGTTATGGTGACTATCAGTTGGGCAATGTAACCATCTCAGGGTATATTATGTTGAAGGACTCAAACATAACTTGTTTTATGTTGGACAATTCTATGACTTGGATCTTGAAGTCGCTTTTCGGAAAAATACTTTCTTTATTCAGAATTTAGATAGTGTTGATCTACTTTCAGGATCCAGAGACACAAACTTGTACATAATTTCTCTTGATGACATGCTAAAGACTTCTTCGATCTGTCTACTATTAAAAGCTTCAAAGATTAAGAGCTGGTTATGGCACCATCGGTTGTCTCATCTCAACTTCGGTACTCTAAACAAGCTAGCCATAGACGATCTTGTTCGAGGCATTCCAAAGCTTAAATTTAAGAAAGATCATCTGTGTTCAGCATGTGCATTAGGAAAAAGTAAGAAATCCTCTCATCAACACAAAGCTGAAGACACTAACCAAGAGAAACTCTATCTTCTGCATATTGATCTGTATGGCTCGATGCGTGTGGAGAGCATTAATGGGAAAAAGTATATCTTGGTGATTGTTGATGATTACTCATAATTCACTTGGGTCAAATTTCTAAGATTAAAGGATGAAGCTCCTGACGCTATCATCAAATGCATCAAAAATATTCAAGTTTGTTTAAATGCCACAGTCCGTAATGTTAGAACAGATAATGGAACTAAATTTGTCAATCAGTCTCTTCGTGAATTTTATGAAAATGTCAGCATCTCGTATCAAACATCTGTTGCTCGCACTCCTCAATAGAATGGCGTTGTCAAAAGACGAAACCGGACTCTAGTAGAAGCTTCTCGTACAATGTTGATATTTTCAAAAGCTCCATTATTTCTGTAAGCCGAAGCAATCAATACAGCTTGTTATACCTAAAATCGTTCCCTGATCCGTCTCTGATTTAACAAAACTCCATATGAGCTGATGCACGACAAGAAACCAGATTTATCGTTTCTTCATGTCTTTGGTTCACTCTGTTATCCGACCAATGATAGTGAAGATTTGGGTAAACTGAATGCAAAGGCCGATATTGGTATTTTTGTTGGTTACGCTCCCGCAAAGAAAGCTTTTAGAATCTATAACAGGAGAACCCGGAAAATCATAGAAACCATTCATGTAATGTTCGATGAGCTGACAGCGATGGCTTCTGAACAATTCAGTTTAAGACCCGAGATTCAATTAATGACTCCTGCAACATCCAGTTCAGGACTCGTACCAAACCCTATTCCTCAACAACCTTGTAATCCACCAACAAGAAATGATTAGGATCATTTGTTGCAACTGATGTTCGATGAATACTTCAATCCTTCAACCAGTTCTGTTTCTCCAGTTCTAGTAGCTGCTGCACCAAGAGCTGTTGATATAGCTGATTCTCTTGTGTCAACTATAATTAACCAAGATGCACCATCAACAAGTATCCCATCAACACAAGAATAAGAACAATCTCTAATTATATCTCAAGGTGTTAAAGAATCCCTAAAAACACCACACTTTCATGATGATCCACTTCACGAGACTCTTCATGAGGACTTAACTTCTTAAAGATCATCATCTAATGTGCGAACATCCCACACTCCATTTAAACTTCTTGGTAAATGGACTAAGGATCATCCAATAGCAAATGCGATCAGAGATCCTTCTTGATCAGTTTCCACAAGAAAGCAACTCCAGACTGATGCTATGTGGTGCTATTTTGATGCCTTTCTCTCTTCAGTTGAACCAAAAAATTTTAAAGAAGCAATGCTCGAATCCTCCTGGATTAAAGTTATGCAAGGAGAAATACATGAATTCGAGCGACTGCAAGTTTGGGAATTAGTACCCTGTCCAGATTTCATGATTGATCAAACTCAAGTAGATCTATAAAGTCAAGAAAGATGAACAAAGAGGTGTACTTAAAAACAAGGCTCGATTAGTTGCCAAAGGATACCGTCAGGAGTAGGTGATTGATTTTGAAGAATTATTTGCACCTATTTCCATAATAGAAGCCATTCGTATCTTCATTGGTAATGCTGCCACAAAGAACATGACAATCTATTAGATGGATGTCAAAATGACATTCTTGAATGGTGAGCTACGCGAAGAGGTTTATGTTTCTCAACCAGAAGGATTTGTAGATCCAGACAAGCCAAATCACGTGTACAGGCTCAAAAAGGCACTATATGGTCTTAAACAAGCTCAACGTGCATGGTATGATATGCTGTCCAGTTTTCTACTTTTACAAGAATTTTCTAAGGGTGCAGTCGATCCAACACTATTCACCAAGAAAGTAGGCCGCGACATCTTATTGGTACAAATTTATGTCGACGATATAATTTTTGCCTCTACTAAACCTGCTATGTGTGATGAATTTGCTAAAATAATGACTTCTAAATTTAAGATGTCGATGATGGGGCAAATGACCTTCTTTTTAGGATTACAAATTTCTCAAAGTCCTAGAGGCATCTTTATTAACCAGTCCAATTATGCTCTTGAAATAATAAAGAAATATGGTATGCTATCTAGTGATCCCGTTGACACCCCTATGGTGGACAAAAGTAAACTAGATAAAGATCTACAGGGGAAATCAGTCGATCCCACACATTACCGTGGTATGATTGGTTCCTTAATGTATCTTACATCCAGCAGACCAGACCTCATATTTGCAGTGTGCATGTGTGCCCGGTATCAGGCAAAGCCTACCGAAAAGCACCTACATCCAGTTAAGCGGATCTTTCGATACCTGAAAGGAACCATTGATATGGGTATGTGGTACTCGAAATATTCTTGCATTACTCTAACAACATATGCAGATGCAGACCACGCAGGGTGTCAAGATACTAGACAAAGCACATCTGGAAGTGTACAATTCTTGGGAGATAAACTTGTTAGCTGGTCATCCAAAAAGCAAAAGAGCACTGCCATCTCAAGTATAGAGGCGGAATATATTGCTTTATCTGGGTGTTGTGCTTAAATCTTATGGATGAGATCACAACTAACAGACTATGGGCTAAAATTCACTAAGATTCCTCAGTACTGTGATAACAAGAGTGCAATCGCTTTATGCTGCAACAATGTTCAATACTCGAGATCCAAGCATATAGATGTGAGATACCACTTTATTAAGGAGCAAGTGGAGAATGGAGTAGTGGATCTCTACTTTGTCAGAACTGAATATCTACTTGCAGACATCTTTACAAAAGCTTTGCCTCGAGAAAGATTCAACTTCTTGGTCGAAAAGCTGGGTATGAAAAGCATGTCTCCAGAAACGCTAAAGAGTCTGGAAGAGAAAGAGAACGAGTAGTGGTGGTAACTCGTGATATATCATGTGTATCATATGTATATAAGAAAATATAAAAACCCAAAAAGATTTTTCATTTTATATAAATTTTTCAAAAAAAAATTATAAAAATATAAAACCAGAAAAGAAAATAGAAAATTAAAAAATATACAAAAATAGGTTTTTTCATGACATGTTTTCTAAAAATCAATTTCATTTACGGCCTTAGAAATGTCATTCAATAATGATATGAGACTATAAATGAAATTCAAGCAGAAGTTCAAAAAGTTTTTAAAACATGTCATATGGCTTGCTATTATTTCAGATAGCAACCCGCTCTTCAATTTAAAGGCAAGTATTTCATCAAAAAGAAAACTTGACCTCTCAACGGGAATTAAGTTTCTCATGCATGGTCTACTTTATGACCATGCAAAGGCTTGTGTTTACTTTGCAACACAACCCGTGCTTCCTATATACAATAAGTGTACGTGTCAGTGCATTTATTTGTCAAAATAAGAGAAATCTTATTTTTAAGGTGTTGATTTTAAAATGAATTTAATCATCTTAAAGTTTCATCAGAAAATGATTTTTCAAGGCATTTGATCACTCAAACAATGTCTACAGCTCTTTAAATAGAAAACAGGACATTATTTGAGGAGGAGAAAATGTCAAATAATCTTCTTCAAAAATCATCATGTCATAAAAGGAAAAAGGTTTTAAATAATAAAGGATTATTATTTAAAGGGGAGTTAATTAAATTTAACTCATTAGGCTTTAGATATTATGTGTTTATGCCTTTAAGGGACTATATTGCAAAATGTGAAGCTTAATCTTGATAACTAAACCTTTAGGGACTAGTAGTGCCATTAGTGCATTTAGTTTTGCCTTAAGTAAAGTTATTAAAGACAAATAGAGGTAGATATAAACCTTATGGGACATTTTTGCCAAAACCTTAAAGTTTTAAAACAAAAACACCCCCCCCCCCCCACCGTCCCTCTCATTCACGTCACACACAAACACACCTTATCCCTCTTATTAAAATCGTCCCATCCAAGAACACCAAGAACTTCTGCTTTTCAATCATCAAGGTAAACTAAACAACATGTTTCTTACATCCTAACAAGCTCTTAATCAAAAGGAATTAGCCTTAATCATTCATTTTTGCTCAAAAAACCCTAGAAATAGGTTTAATGTTCTTCAAGTCAAAAAGTGTATGAAACATTAAATTGATTGAGGGGTTTTGATCCTTTAGGGATATAGAATACGCGTTTAAAACAGTTTTCCATGAGGCCGTCGTATGAATGATTTATGTGTGATTGTTTGTTCGAAAATATTAGGAAAAAGGTCTAGAACTTGAAAAAGTTCACGGGTTTAAGTTTTAAAGTGTTATAGTGATCATTTATGAGTGAGTGTGGGTGCTTAAACAAGATTAAACAACAAAACTTGATAAACTTGGGTATGTCATGTTCATATGGGTCAAAATTGGCAAAAGTTGAGATTTTTGTTGTTAATTCATGTTAAAATTGGTTCAAATGTGGTTTATGGTTACTAAGGATCGTGTTTTGATTGATAAAGATGCTTGAAAATAAAATTTACGTGTTCGATAAATTTGTGCTAGGCGAAGTAAGCATACTTTTAAAGCTAGGCGAATTATATAAGTGTGTAACACTGGGCGAATTATGCAAACTTTGTACTAGGCGAATTATGCATTTACCTTAGGCGAACTATACATAGTTTTTCACTAGGCGAATTATACAATTAACATTGGGCTAATTATATAGTTTACACTGGGCGAATTATACATAAATTAATAGAACTGTGAGAATTATACATAATGATATCACTAGGAGAATTATACCTTAAAGTTTCTCAATAGTTGATTTAATTAGGGTAATTTTCTCTTAGTAATCAATCTAGTTGCTTAGTTGAATATCAATCCATATTGATCACTAATTATTGTTAATTCTACCTGTGTTGTTGATGCGGGTCTTGCGAACTCGCAAAGAGTTTTACAAGCCCCTAGATAGAGTACCTAATCGTTGTAGTAGTAGTAGTATAAGTAAGACTCGGGGTTTGTTATCGTTCTCTAGGGGAATAGTTTGGGAAGGCTCAAACACGGTCTAAAAGAATTCTATGAGGTTGAGGGAAGATTCTTTTTGTATTTTTGTTTTATAGAAAGCAGGTAAAATCATTGGATTGAGAGGTTGGTTGGTTTGTTTTAGCTAATTAAACTATATAATCTAAACTAGTAGTGATAACTTATGATAAAAAAATGTATTTACCTAATCATGCACTACTCATCAGATTGCTTCTCCTACATCTGTTGCCTTGTCACACTTATGATGGTTTGTGTAGGTATTTCCTAAGTCATGAACGAATTACACGAAAACGCCATCTACGTAATACGCTCTTAGAGCAACGCACAAGTAAGGTAGTATGAAGACTATTACAAGGCCCCTATGAACATATTAAATGCATGTGAAATTTCCTAGAGGATCAACCAAAAAATCTGGGTAAGGTAGTATGAAGCGGTTACACTGGTATTCCTTTCTAATACTCACGTTTCCCCTAGATATCTATGCCATTTTATTATCTTATGGCTAGTTTTCTAAAGCCTAGCGCACAATCCATTACAAGAAGCAACATTAAAGGATCTACAACTAAGTTCATGCAATCATTATAAATACCTGAAAAGGGTTTTAGCTTAGCATGTTATAAAAGGCAAGACATAGATCAATCATGCAACACATAGATATATTGAATGATTAATGATAAACACTCTTACTTGATTAAAACATAGATCAAAGGTAGTTACAATAGGGTTTTGAGGCCCTAAGAACGACCTTAAAAGCTGCTACAATGACTAGGGTTCATCTCCCCAAAAGTTATGAAAAGTTACACACTAAAACCCTAAAAACGAGTTTGTATATATAGGAAATCATGCGCGACGGCGTCACAAAGATCTAGACGCCATCGTGCCGTCATTGACTTCTAGGGTTTCTTCTGCCGTACAAGCTGTGGTGCCGTCTTGATTTCTCTGACGTCGTCTCGTTAAGATCCAGACGCCGTCTCTTGTTGATTGAGAAGTCGTCTCCATGCACTGTACGCTTTTCTTCCAAGAGATTTGGTGTAGGTCCGTTATCTCGTCCGTTTCTTCTTCAAATGAGCCCAAGTCACGTGTATATCCTCCAAATGTCATCCAAGTGCTAAAAACCTAAAAACAAACGATTAAGCACATAATCTGGGCATATTTGCATGATTTAGAGGGTTAAATGACCACGAAATAATGTATAAAATGACACCTCATCAAATACCCCTACACTTAGGATTTACGTCTTCTCAAGCAAATAGGCTTTTTTACCTAGACAATAGCAATATTGGGGGTATTTAACCTACTCTTGAAATGTATTTTACAACACAACCTTCTAGACCTCGTAATTAAAAGCACGAAAAGTATACACTAGCACCTCACATAGGTGTTTGGATTCTCTCTTTCTCTCAGGTGTATAATAAATTATACCAAATGGAAATGGAAAATTTAACACTCATTACCTGTCATAGTATACAAATCAAACCTCCACCGCTAGGCGCAAGTACTAGTCATTACTATCAAAGAGGGCTTTTAAAGGGTTGTGATGTGTAGGTGTAAGATAACATAAATGGAAATGGAAACGGATGGGATATATTTGGGTGGCTTTTGGGTGAATTTGGGGTGAAATGGTTAGCTATTTATTTATAAGAATACACGTTGATTTGGTTGCTATGCCAAGACTCGGACAAAATAAACAAACTCTACAAAACTCTACACCAATCTCTTTCTTTTTCTTTTCTTGACTCTATGATAAACATAAACATAAGCAAATGGCAGCCCATACACTTTTTTCTTACTTTTTTTTGTACACTTTTGCCCTGCCATTGCTTAAACATATAATACATCATGGAGGTTTATAGATACACCCCTACACTTGAACTTTTACATACTTTACAAATGAACTATTCTATGACCCGAATTGAGGTGGATCAAAATAACATAGAGCTTATTGAGCTCTATTAGGGGTAATAAATTTAACTTCTTCCTTGATTCTTCATAAGATGAATACTAGCATGAATCCCAATCGACCCAAAACTGTATTTACAAGGATAAGGACTTAGCAACCGTGTACTCAAATAATTAACTTAGGTTAAAACAATAATGTACTAAAGGCGAGTGCATACAAGGTAGGCTAAGGCGATTTGGGTGTAACAATTGGTTTTAAGGATGATAATGTTCTTCATTAATAGTCCGTCTTAACCAGAAAATTACGAGAACCGTGAAAAAGGATAGGCTCGGAGTGGTGTACTAGGGGTATCTTGCACTAAAGGTGAGTACATTACAAGGGTGTGAGATAGTTATATGATCGAGGTGACCAAAATAACAATTATAGGTTTAAAACATGGGTTAATCCTAATGCCTTTTATCTAGCAAATCCTAGTATTCACTATGCGATCTCGGAATGCATCACAAAAACAAGTTCTAGAATTTAATATACTACCGGTACACTCATATAATTTTAAACAGATACCAATGTTCCAGAAAAGGCGACAAAGACCACACGTACACATTCATAACGACGAAATACACATATGACTGCATTCGAACCTTAACTTGAACAAGCTAAAGGCAAAAACTATCTTGGGTATCAATAATAGATACCCGAATTCCTAAAGATCTAAAGGCGAACCTCACATTTTTAGGGTGGAATTCTGAGGGTTTTTGTGCTAGTCGTATAAATTCCTATCCATGAGACGCTATTAATACTTGGTTTTCATCGGTATGTGTTATAAAAAAATTAAATTTTGGTCAAAATTACCTTTTTATGCTATGTTTCGATATATTACCCATCATTTTAAGGAACAAAGCAAATGGCAATTGAAGGAATAGTTTTTAAGGCTTATTTCCCCCTACACTTAAGTTGAACATTGTCCCCAATGTTCTTAGAAGTACCCGTAAATACGAATAAAGGGAAAAGAAAACAAGTAAAAGAAACTAGAACTCCCATGGTTTGATCAATAATGGAGAAGAAACATGTGATAACTGGTTAAATCGTCCTCCAAGAATCATCCAATGAAACTTCCTAAGAATTTCCAAGCTTCTTCTTATCAAATATAACCTCTAAATCAAAGACAAAGAAAACTACACCAAGCATAAAATCAGCGGAATATGATATATACAACGATATTTTTAGGGTTGACTCTACGAAAGCAGTAAAGATAGGATGAAAGCGATGATATAATTCTAGGTTATTTTGCAGGTTCATAAGAAAAATACAAATTTTAGATATTGCACATTTTATTTTTCAAAAATAATAGAAAAAGTTAAATTTTCACAAGACTGGTGGTGAGACGCCGTCATGATAAATCGTGACGGTGTCTTTGCGGGTCAGACGGCGTCACACACTTCCCAGACGCCGTCTCCACAGCCTGAACGAAATCCCATTAGTTGCTTCCTATGGAGAATACTGCATAAACCCTGGGAATCAACCATTACAATCATATGACTCGAAACTGACGCGAATTAATCTAAACAATCTATTCTACATGTTTGAATTTGGTTCTAAAAACCAGATATTTTTCCCTACACTTATTTTATGCAAAATAACTTTGATTGTAAATAAGACGAGGTTACAAACAAAACAAAGCATGATTACACAATAATTCAAACATAATAAAACAAACAATGAAGAATTAAAATACAAGACACTCCTAAATGCGGGAAAGTAAATATTGAGTTGCCTCCCAAAAAGCGTTTTTCTTTATTTATGAGTCTTGTAGCTAGACTCGAAGTCACACGCTCTTATTGACTTCTCCTTCATCTTCTGATTCACTTTTCATTATCACGAGTGCAGGAAGCTTGAAAATTTTGCTCCTCCATTGGTTAAACTTCATTTCCTTCTCTTGATGAAGCTTGATCTTCTCCTCCCATTCTAGCACTAATCTACTGACGGTCATTATGGGAGCTATTGGTTCTATGTCGTTCTTAATCCCTTTTTGGATCATATCTTGTGGTTCAGGAATCCTTTGGAAGCTTATTTTGCTTTTTTGGATTTTAAAGTGATCGTCCCTTTATCAAACTTAATCACGGCCTTAGCTGTAGTCAAGAATGGTGTTCCTAATATGAATGGCCTTCTTTCGTCCTCTTTAATGTCTAAAACCACGAAGTCCATGGGGTAAACATAACCAGCAACATCCACTAATACATCTTTGGAAATTCATAAAGGATAGATATACAAATGACTAGCTAAGGAGAGCCTAATTTCGGTTTCTGCAAGTCTTTCATTGGTCAGCTTACTATAGGTGGAAAAAGGCATAACATTCACATCAGATCCTTAATAAACTAAGGCATTTGTGTGTTTTAATCCTCCGATGTTACACAGTATTTCAAAATTTCCTCCTATGTCCTCCTTTCTGGTTATCCTCTTTTTAAGGATTGCATCGTGCACAGGCCCTTTAGGTAATAAATTGTAAGTTTTTCGCTTTATCTTGCCTACTCGGCCAGGAGTCATTGAACTTTTGGTTTTTTACAAGCCCTTCGATTAATTTTTCATTGATTATGTGTTTCAGGTAATACCCTACAGTGTGGGAACTAGAGACTCCTACCGGATCTTCTTCTTCATTTCTAGTGACGATCTCCTTTACACTTCTGGCTGGTTTACCATCCTTCCTTCTTCTAACTTCGTTTGTCATGAAAACTTTCTTAAGAGGTTCTTCTTCTTTGGGTTTGCTATGCTCCATTATGCTTTCAGCGATCGCACCGTTGTTAACCGCGTTATCTTCTTCCTCTGCCGGGACGAGGGAGATGGAGTTCACATTCTTAGTAATGGGGTGCCTAGCCTCTTCTCTGATCAATACCTTTTTCAGGGCTCGGCTAGCTGTGAGTTCATTAAGAAGTCTGAATATTTCTGTCATTCTATCGTTGATCACTTCGCGTTGTTTGAAGATAGTGTTTTTGAACCTCTCCATTCTTTCGGTGTATGCTGCCATGTAGTCCCGTACCCGAGCCTCGAAAGTGGTTTCCAATGCCTTTGGTTGTGTGTATAGACCGATACGTTCACGGAAAGTAAAAGAGTTTTGTTTTGGTAACTCATTTTGGGTTCGCGTTGGAGGGTTTAGGGAAATTGATTTGACGTATGCTTGTAGGATGTGTGTTGAGCTTGGTGTAGGTGTTGATCGCGGTTCTTTTAACAAGAAATTAATATGATCTTCAAGCTGAAGAAGTCTTCGGTCAGGCGTTTTTGTCGTGCATTGAGATGTAGAGTTAGCCTTTACCGGGTTGACGAAATCTTTTGAATCATTCCATCTCTCGTGGTCGTGGAGAGCGAGGTTCTCAATGATTTCCCAGGATTCGTTGGCATTTTGTCGCGAAGTTTGCCGCCAGCAGCGCGGTCAAATTCTCACTTAAGATGGAAGGAGACATGATCATAGAAGATTTAGATTAGGAGCCAACGATCGATGCCATGATGAGGGACTTTTTGGAGTAAGTTCTTGAAACGAGTCCATGCTTCAGAAAGAGACTCTCCTTGATGTTGTTTGAACATAAGAATGTCATTGCGAAGTTTTGTGGTCCTTCCCGGTGGAAAGATTTTGTCACACCCCGTGAATTTCAGGTCATTATTTTAAACTTTTCCGTTTACTATGTTGACTGCTATAAGTTACATGCTAAATTTCTGATAAACCGGGAGGTTGTCCCGTGTAAATCTGATAAATGTCATCGGATGCATTCCGACTTCGGACTTGGATTAGTCTACGTGTTATATGAGTTATTTCATCATTTTAAAGTGTTACGTGGATTGCATACACTCTTGTTTGCGATTATTACGTTTATCGTGTGCGTTTTACGTTTTTGGCGTTTTTGATCAAACGGAACCCCGGAAGCCCGCAATCTTTTCGTGTAAACTCAAGTTATCGATCATATCGAGTTTGAAAGTCAAAAATTTTGTTCCCCCTCCTCCCTTGTTAAATTCGTACGCCTCAACTCAACCAAATACAAAATCAAGTCTCAAATTAAATCAAGAAGAATCATTCCACTTTATTTTTGGCATTATCCATGCATGTAATGGAGATAGTGACTCCTTTGTCTTAGCCTTGCCAGGCACCAACATACACTTACAAGAATTGGACCACTTGATCACTAGTAAAAATCTAACCAATAACATGTCATCTTGGTGTCCAAGAAAAGGGTTTTGGTCCACTCCCCTTTTGCTAGCCACGCACGAACCACAAGGACCATAAGGTCCTTGGTGCACCATTTTGATAAGCCTTTCACCAAGCCATGGTTCATTTCTTATCTTAACCCTAGGTCCTTTTGGCATTATAAATACATCATGTTCTCACAAGTTAGGTCATTCATCACAATACTTGCCTCACAAAAATTTTCTTTCTCTCCATTTGCTTCCTTTTGGTCTCGGCAACAAACACACACATAAACACATTCATAGCTTTTGATTTCTAGCAAGAACCACCTATTCCAATCTCATTTCTAGTCATATCCAAGGGTGTTCCAAAGGTTTGATCATTGTTTTACAAGGTTTTCCAAGATCTCAAGAGTTAAGGGTTTTCATTATTTTTGGGTTTATTCAAGATCAATATATTTGGGTTTGATCTTGTGTGTTCATCTTTGATCATCTTACTTTTGTAAGTAAACTTTTAATAGCACTTTCATTTCCTTCATTTATATAACTCTTGATCATCTCTTACATATCTTGTTGTGTTGTGCAAATATTTTGAAAATAAACAATATGGTTTTTAAACTAGTTACTTTTATGCATTCTTTAAATTCACATATTATTGTTATGGAAAGGATGAGTGAACAAGTGGGTTGCAACAATAGTAATGATGGGATTATGTTAGATTAAGTGTGGTTTTGTTGGTTTGTTGAGTAGTGATCGGCATTAGGCTAGATTAAGCACTATTGTGAAGTTGGTGTGATTTTTGGAAGCGGTTGCGAAAAATGATGTTGCTGATCCAAATTAGTTTTGAGGTTTTGAGCGACTTAGGAATGTTGTCATTAGGCGTAAAAGTAGTGTTTGGAGAGCTCGTTTCGAATAGATAGTTTTTCATATATCGTACACTAAAATCGGACTTAAAACGGCCAAGTTATAGCCAAATAAAACTCGAAACATTTTTTCGGCGAAACCAAATGAATAGTGGCTGATGTGAATAGTAAAATGGGTTTTCGAACACTTTCGAGATATTTTGAGCTTTTAAAACACTAGCAAAACATATAGTAACACTTATATATTGATTAGTATCATTTAAAGACGTCGTTAACATATTTTAGGAAAAGCGTTAAGGTTACTAAAAATAGTAAGTTTGGTAAATCATTAGCAAAATGGACATGGAAGATAGATGTTTAGTTTTCGCAAGTACGTTTTTAGAAATATGGACATAACAAATATAGGGGACGGTATTAACATCTCGAAACTAAAAACTTTCCTAAAATAGAAACTTACTAAAAATAGCAACTTTCGGATAAACGTCGAAACTTAACGAAAAAATCTGTAATTTTATTTAATCATACTTTATTAAATAAACTAAAGCACAAACACACATGGATGTTGTTTTTTCTTTTGTGAACGTTTTCGTTCAAGTTTTGTGTATCTTTCGTTTTACTAAGACACGTCGTCTATTTAGGCCACGAGTAGGATCTCTCGGCTTTATTACTCTTCGTTGATTATCGATTCACCATTTGCTTAAGGTGAGTTCATAGCCACACGTTTTTACCGATTTACAAATGCTTTATACTTTGGGGTGAGAAACATCGTTTACTTTCTAAATTGGACACAAGTACTTTAAATGAGTCTTACATGTTTATGTGTTGCCTAAGTTTTGCTTACAAACCACTATTGCCCGAACTATCATGAACCGTTAATTACGTATGACTGACTTGGTTAGTTAAGTGAGTGCGAATGAATAGATAGATCTATTGGGACTAAATATCCCTATCTGGTTTGGTTCCACTTAACTAAGAACAAACGGATATATGTCATGTCGATTTACGTTTTGGGTGGTCTTTGGTGTGAGACACTGGTTAGGGCAGGCTTTATATGTGGGATGAGACGATATGCCACTTTTCGTTATTAGCTTCGGTTTCATGAGCTTAGTGCAACAGTAAATACTTTTTATGTGATACTGTATCTGTTATAGTAGTCACATACTTTTTTGAAATCTTGTGGTCCACTCTTACAACCACTTAAACCTATGAATTCACCAACATTATGTTGACGTTTTAACGTGTTTTCTCAGGTGCTTAGCTTGGATTATTCCAAGATGCAAGTTGGAGTCTATGTGCTATGTGACTTCACCCATTTCAAGACTTATCTTTATATACTCGTTGTCATTTGTAAAACTTTATTATGCTTCTGCTACTATTAAACTTTCATATGAACGGTTTGTAAAAACTTATTTAATTTTAATATGATGCAACGAGTACAACTTTTTAAATGTCCATGATTAGTGGTCGTTCTTTATTGCTTTGTGTTCGGAATATTATGAAGTCACACCCTCGGACACGTATTCCGTCCAGGCCCTGTTTGGGGTGTGACAGATTGGTATCCAGAGCCAAGGTTATAGAGAAACAGGTAGAATATTAGGTCTGGTCTATAACCTGTATGTGATCCTACGTGTTCCTAGTTACTTACGTATATAATTATTATCGATAAGTATACGGGTATTAATTATAATACTTTTCCATAATTATATTATGTATAATTTTGCCATGACTATACCTTACATCTATATTTGTCCTGCATTGCACGCATTGACATGGTTTCATATAAAAGGAATTTATATAAACTTTTGCTTGTGTAGGTTATGACGGCTTCAGCTATTGTTATTTCTTCATATTCTTTTGACGAGAGCGTGGAGGATTTGGTTGTTACAAATAGGGTTCACACTTAAATGTGTGAACAAATTATGAATTTTTTCACACTTAAAAGTGTGGACTTTTATTTGAAACAAATATAAGTGTGAAAACCTTTAACTTTTTAAAATTTATTCACACTTATTTATGTAATTATTATTTGCACATTTATATGAGTTAATAAACTCAAAATATTTTCCACACTATTTAAAAGTGTATAAAAAAAGTGTGGTAAAATAGATATTTCTTTGTAGTGAGTAGCCAAGAAAATTTTAGATCATTTTGGTGATCAGGTACCTAAAGTCAACTTATAACTCTTTTAAGATGATAAGGAAGAAAGAGAAAAAGTAAATATATAAGTTACAAGGGTATTTTAGACATTAAACATTATTAGCAAAAAGTAATATAATAGGTAGCCGTAAGTCGAACATTTGTGGGTTGAGCAACCGTCAATTGAGCATTTAGAAAGAGATAAGACAAAGTAGTTGTTGAGTATTGTGAGCCACAATCATGGGTCATGCCTGTATTTAACCCAAAGTAAATTGTACTTGCAAATTACCACGTGGTGACCATTGAGTGGAGTTGAGCAGTTGACGAGTTGAGTATGACCAAATTAAAAACTTTTTGAAAAGTTGATCATAGTGAGGAGGTACAAAAAGATTTTGTACTATAATAGTAATTATCTCTAGAATAAATGAGATGAAAGATATCATTTATTGAATAATTTGCTAGTTTCCAACAAATTAGATCTTACAGAAATACAAGCAGAAATGCAAACATGAATTCAGAAACAATACAAGTACACATGCATGCTAAGAAGTCAAATCAATAATTCTCATTTTTGTCGACATAGTATGCATCAGGGTTGACAGCCTTGAACTTCCTTCCTACCAAACTGA
>BQNB010100504.1:8990-24687 GCA_026074375.1 Tanacetum coccineum
TTTATTCATGCTTTTATTAGATTTTCTGACATTAGGGGCATTTTGGTAATTTTGTACTTGTTCTAATTTTAGGGTTTTACAATTCCTGTTTCTTTGATTTCCCCTAGGACCTTGTGACCTGTACATTTCAGCATACTTAACTGGTCTTTCTTGTTGTTTAGGTCTAACAAATTCTATCTTAGTATGAGAAATAGTTTTCTTTTTTAACTTATAATTTGACACCAACTCCTCAACCAATGGGGCATCACGTGTTTCCCTAACCTCATTAGAAATAACTTCACTAACACTCTTACTAGTCTTAGGTCCATAGCCTTCAAACTCAGGCTGTTGGAACTCCTCTAGACTAGAGTTGGATAAATCAAGTGTTAGAGGTGAAAATAACCCTGTAGGAGGAGATGGAACACACAACTACAAAAAGGCTAAAAACACCCCCCAAAAAGATCGGTTATGTAAAACCATATCTCTATGACAAAAAAATAGTAGGAAGGGAATAAATGGAATTAGGTTTTCTTGAAAAAACCAGTTTTCATAATAGAAATTGTATAAAAATTAGTTTTTGGGGTGCAAACCACTCTTTTTACACAATTAAAGACACTGGTGTGTATGTAACAACATGTTACATGTCTCTATTTATTTATGTTACAGACACCATTTTAGTATAAAACAACCGGTCTTGTTTTATGTTAATAATTTGGTGTGCTAAAATATTCTTAACTTTAAAAAAAGAAAACAATTAAAAGCAAACTTGACATATGATTAAAATCATAAGGACTAAACAGTATATATTAAGTCAAAATTAGTAGAGTGTTGGATTCTTATACTTATACATTTGATAGAATGACGGTTAATACATATATAGAGATAGTCTACGTAAATACCTACCGAGAACTATACATTGGTGATTTAAGCCCCTAATAATAAAAATAATAATATTATAGGTTAAATATTACGTAAAGGATTTTAACAATGAATGATTATTTATATGCTAATAATGTCAAATAAAAGAAATAAAAAAAATCGTTATGGTATATTTTGAAAATAGAAGTAAATCAACTGTGTCACAAACATCAGTATCAATTGTGGTTGTTACAATTCATTTGTCTATTGTTTATGGTCAATAACCTTATATTTTTCTACCATTTTTTTAAATAATGAGAAAAACCATAAATGCATAATTAGCACAAGCTGGTTTTAAACTCGTTTGAAACAATGCTAAGTCACCCAATTTAAAATTACATATTATTATTTCTATTAATAGATATAATACAGTTATTGTTGTTTTTATTACACACAATCGTGTATGCAAGAATATATTTATCATATCGAAAACGAATATCATACAAGAAATAAATGTGATTTGACTAACTTTTATAACTTCATCAAATTTAATACTCATTTAAATCCTTCCTTAAACAAAGTGTTTCTTCCTATTCAAGGCCGATGATTTTGAAAAGTTACCCACGTCAATATATATACAATGTCTTCTCTACTTTCACTCATCACAGGGAAACCTCGCATATTCTAAATCTCACAAGAAAGTTGATCTAAATTATTTTGGAGTCATACGATCTATGCCTTCTGGATGAGTTGCGGTTGAGTTCGTGTTCGCGTTAGGATTTCAACCATACTCTCTTAATCATAGCCTTTAATTTGTTTTATGGTCGGTGTTCGTACTCGAGTTCGATTTCATTCTCATTCGGAACTCGTGTCACTTAGAGGTAAACTTTAAGCTATAATTTCGATACCGTATGCTATTTATAATAATTATTGTTGTCCTTATGTTCGACCATAAAAACATATATGCAAATATGGGTAAGAAATGACATGTTCATGGTTACACGATTTATACGAAATGGGCATATTTGGACAAGATGAAAACGTCTTTGTCTAAACTTTTAGTTGTGGGGCTTAAAACAAACAGTGTCTTGTACTAATAGTACGTTAGACCAAATGGAACACCATATAAAAATATAAACCTCTAATAAAGAATCATTTCTTACTGAGCATGAAACTATGGAACTTGCGATTAGTATTCGAATGAAAATTGGAAATAAAGAAGATGAGCTCACGTCATCTCATGGCTTCATGGGTTTTCTTTTTCAAATTCCAATTTACATATTTTATCCCTGATTTATAAAGCTAGTTACAAAGTAATATTATAAAGCGAAATCCAATTCTTCTAGAATTCGCTTTAGTATGCATTATCATGTTATTCTAGGTTGTTCTCTAAGCTTTAGAATAGAAAATAGTGCTAACCCAATGTCAACAACAATAAAACTGCATATACATTACTGATGTTTTCATTTTATTAAATTACTTGTAGGTACCGTGGAGTAATGAGCAACCGTTGGAGAACAAAGAGTTGAACGCGATCATTGGCGCATGGTTTACATTGTGGTTAGATTAGACCTAGATAATTAAGTTGAATTCTAGTGTTTTTCTTTATAGTTATTTGTTGAATTCTAGTGATTTAATTTGATTTGAATTTTGTATTTGCTTTATGTTAAGCTGAAATGAAAGTTGTCTTTATTTACTTTAATTTGTTGATTTTGACATTTTTTGTCCATCTAACTTAGTTTATATATATTTGCTGTATTTATATTTCTTTATTTTGGTGGATTAAATTTGTAAATTTTGGAATTTATTAAAGAATTTCAATTTTTTTTAAAATGATTAAAAAAAAGACAGGTTTTGAGATAAAAACATATCTTTTTAATCTATATAAAGACTGGTTGGATGTTGTTATAAAGACATGTTTCAAGAGAACCAGTATGGAGACCAATTGTTAAGGAGACCATTTCTTAAGGAGAGAAACGGTGTCGATTCTTCTTATAGAGACTGGTTGCATAACTGGTTTTCATATGTTTCGATCATGGAGATACCCCCCTCCCCTCGGAGAGTGGTTCCAAAACCACTCTTTATTGGCTATTTTGACCAGTTTCTATGACGTTTTTTATAGTAGTGACAGCATTATAGCTTACAAACCCCAGACCCTTTATACTTTTATCAGGTATTTGACTTTCTATTAATTTGTCTAGACTCTTAGAAGCATTATCAAAATTTTCAATTTTAAGTTGATTGCTTTCTTTATTTTTGCTTAAGCTTTTCTAACTCACCTTTAAGCACACTAATTTTTGAGTCTTTATATGAGATATCTCTTTTTAGAACAGCAATTTGCTCACAAAAAAGAACCTCATTCTTTTTGTAAAAGACAAATTGCTCTTCTACTGATGCTAAACCTCTTTTATATGTAGCTAAATTGAACTCAGATTTGTTAAACTCTATTCTTAAATCATCAAGTTGAGTTTTAAGAGTTTCAAAGCTTTTTAGACAGGTTTTTGAACAAGTTTTGTCATTATATATCTCAGAGTCTGAAAAAGACATAAGAGCTATGTTTGTAGGGACTTCATCATCTGCCATATAGCTCCAGTCAAAACCAACTCCATCAGTAGCCAACATAGCTTTGGAAGAAGTTTCTTTCACATTTACAGTCATTCTAGAGCTGTCTTGATTCTAGTTCTTGCTGTCTTGGTTTCTAGGTCCTCTGTACTCTCTTGCAAAGTGTCCCAACTTGTGACATTTGAAACACTCTACCTTGGACTTATCATATCTAGCTGTGTCACTTCCATTGATAGTGATCTTTCTAACAGTTTTCTGGAAAAACCTTCTTGTTCTCATACTTAGCAATGCTAACTGCCACTTCAAATCCATATCTTCTAAGTTATCTTCATGGATTTATTCAAGGTCCTCATATACAAGTTAAGACCCGTTTGGTTGATTGGCCAAAAATGCATAAACAGTGGCATTACTTGAGTTAGCGGTACTAACTTGAGCACTACCAGTGCTCACTTGAGTATTAGCAGTACTAACTTCATAAGCAGTATTAACTTCATTAGTACTGCTAGAAGTTGACACAAAAGCCATGTTCTGAGAACTTAAGCTTGAGCTTGAGTTTGCTGTTCCTTTAACTTCTTGTTCAACAATCTTGAAATTGTTGTAGAGGTCATCAAAGCTCATTGTGTCTGGGTCAGGTTTATTTCTCCAGACCACAACATGAGTATTCCACTCAAAAGGCAGGCTTTTCAAAAATTTCAAATTGAGATCTTCTTGTGAAATATTTTCACCCAAGATAGCCAGTTGACTTACAATCTTCTGAAGCCTGTTAAAAATAGAGTCAAGAGACTCTGTTCTTGGAACACTAAAGTTCTCATACATTTGTTTCCGAAGAGTCTTCTGAGTCTTCTTTGTGGCATCATTACCACCAAATCTTGTTTGTATAGCAGCAAATAAGGTCTTAGCATCCTTGTACTGATTAAAAGTCAGTAGATGTTCATATGGAAGTGCCATTAGTAACATACTTCTATCCTTCACATCATTCTTCTTTTGAGTCTTTTCATCAGCAGTTACAGGACCTGGTATTAATGTAGTTGAGGAACCATCAGCATTTGTTGTTGTTTGAGCTGCTGGTTTGAAAGAGTTTCTATTTTCTATGACATCTCATAGAGCATAGTCTTGTACTTGAAAGTATTGCTCAATTCTTAACTTCCACATGTCATATTCACCTTGCTTAAGCATGGGTAGCTTTGCAGTGGTTTTGGTTTGTGTAGTGTCTAGTTCCATCTCTTCTTGTTGAGTAAAGAGTTCTTCTAGACTATTTCTTCTAGGTCAAAGTTTCTCAAAGCACAAGCTCTGATACCACTTGTGGATCCCAAACTATGATTGATTCTTTAGCTTGTAAAGTGTACGTTACCTTGGATAAATCTAAAATAACTATGGTAGAAACTTTATGTGTATATTAAATAGTATGCGGAATCTACTCTTTAATACTTAAAAGAAATATAAATGTAACAGTAAATATGATTGAACAAAGATGTAACAAAAAGCTTCAATATTATTAAGATTAATAATACGAGTACTCTGTCTAGTACTAGGGTTTACAACCTTGAAGCTAAACTTAATGTGATAGTCACACAAACTCAATAACCTAGGACCTCATTTTATACATCAAGGAGTCCTTTACAAGATAACTACAAATCTTCTAAATATTTATCTTATACGAATCTTTCTAATAATATAAGATATACACAAAATAAACTAATACAAATCATATCACACGTCTTTATCTCTTCAGCAGTTGTATTCTTCCATCAGCAGTGTTAAGTTTACATTGGCAGTACTAACTCAATTCCAGCAGTACTAACTTTAACTTTGCCAGTACCAACTTAGCTTGGCAGTATAAATTCTTCCCTTGGCAGCACTATGTGTGGTAAGTTAATTCCCAACATGAGTGATTAATAAAGTATTCCAAATTTCTTTTGCAGTTTTACACATAAAAATTCTTTCGTATTCTTTACGTGGCAAAGCATTATAAATTACCATTTTAGCTGCATTATTTTTAGCAAGTTTCTTTTAAATATCATCGCTTTGTTTGTCAAATGGTACAATTTCATCCTTTTTAGTTTCGGAATTATTTTGAACGGGAGGAAAATTACCATAGGTAATAATATGCCGAAGATCTAGATCTTTTGATTTCACATAAGTTTTGAATACATTTTTCCAATAAATAAATCCATCACTTTCAAATAGTGGTGGTCTTTGCATAGATTGTCCTCGAGTACCCAACTCGAGAGTTCTCTTCGCTATGTCAGCAAACTCCCTTTAGGCGGAGAAAACCGTACACAAGTAGCTTACACCAATTTTCGACACTAAGCCAAATATCGAGTTCTAATCTTAGCTAGAACCACTCTACCACGCACTTTGTATTTTGAGAACTAAAATACTAACCGCACTAACACAAGATCACTTCACCTAAGCACTAACACGATCACCCCGATCTAACTATTCTCTCTACGATCACCACGATCTAACTATACTCTCTATGATCACCACGATCTAACTATTACACACAATTACACAAGTTGCACAAATAATTTACAAATTATGACACAATCGTAACTATGTTACGATGACACGAACTAAGCTATAATACTTTGTAACTTGATGGTAGGAAGTATTCTTCTCTTGCACTTGAAGATCTAAGCTTAGATCACTTGGAAACAAATACTTAAAATTAAATGATCAAAGGAATGAAAGTGAATGTAAACAGAAAGAATATGTGTGCAAAAGGTGAAAAATCTGTTGAGAACAGTCCACTATTTATAGGCAAAGTTGGGAGTGTTTTTGTCTGGCCGGCCCCCTTAGCTCCTATGTCGGCCCTTTATCACTAAGGGGGCCGCCCTTACCTTTAAGGAGGCTGCCAATAGCTGGACGCTCCCATTTTTGTCTTTTCCAGGGGAGGTGTTTCCTGGATCAAATATATCCGTTTTTAGGTGGAAAATTTGAATTCAAAACATTTATTTTGAATAAAACATATATAATAAATACAAAAATGTTTTGTATAAGTTATAAGAATGTTTGTTACATTTTATAAAAATTGTGAGGTTGAATACAAATTCCTTTGATCATAAAATGCATTAAGCATTTTTTTATTCATACCTTTAAGTGATTAAATTTCGAAATGAAAATTTACGACTAATTACTTGTTTACGTTTAATTTTACATTGAGCGTTTTTACATTTTGTGATTATCAAAACGTAGAGAGGTCGAAAGATATTAATAACATTTTTAGGCATTATTTCTATTAACAAATTAAGACATAAATATAGTTGTATACCTTAGAGAAAGGGGTATTGTAACACTCTCGCCTGCGCTATTCTCATATGGACATCAAATGGCTTGAGCAATTTCAGTGTTACCCTTGGCATGCACCAATTCTTTACTTTTTTTATTTGAATTTGATTCTTTTTGAGTTTGTGTTTTAATTAGATAAGGTGGGTCTCAAAAAGATGTTTTTTAGAAAGGCAACATTTATTACGGAACCACAACAAAAACAAGATACAAAAGAAATGGCAGCCCACCTTCTTAACAAGACCATTAAAAAGTATGAGCCCCAAAGAAAAAAAACAAAGACTATAAATTCCAATATAAAAACAACACAACCTAACAATGAGCATGCTCTTCCACAAAAACCATGAACAAAACTAACCAAATAAAACAATAAAGAACTAAAGTAGAAATGATACATCAGATTCACATGCGACACACATAAGAGCAATATACTTTCAATGATCTTGGCCCACTTACTATTTGTATTCCATAAGAGATGCAGCAAAGGAAAAGAAAAAACTGATATGTTGCCGATACACCTAACAACATACACATCTCAATTAAATCCTTTACTATGAGTAGAAATCTTTTCCCCACATTAACTGACACATTTTCCTGCCAACATACAAACCTGATAAACTCACAGACTTTCAGACAAAAGCATTTGAAAACATACTATAGCAGATAGAATAAAGCCATTACTTGATCGTTATTGTAACCGAATATTTCGAGGTTCCCATAACCATTGTTGACAATCTATGTCTTTATGCTTATTTGATCTTCTCACTATCCATTCGAAACTTTTGAGTTGAATATCTTGAACAATCTTATTAGTACTTGAAGCTTTTTTGCCGAACACACGAACATTTCTTTCTTTCCAAAAGAAGTATCCGGAAGTCCAAATCACCTGATGAGGTGTCATTTTATACACTTCTTCGAGGTCGTTTAACCTCCTAAATCGTGCATTTATGCCAAAAATAGGTACTTAATTGTTCCTTTTCAGGTATTTTGCATTTGGAAGAATTACACGTAACTTATGCTCATTTAGAGAAGAAACGGACAAGACTACGAACATACACCAACATTACTCAAGATAATGTTCTCAGTAGCTGGAGACAACGTCACCAATACAACGTGACACCGTCACAACGAAGACCAAGACGGTGTCACTGGATCTCATGACAGTGTCAGAGTACACGACCCAGCCCATTATCTAGAATATTCTCTATCATGATAGCGTCACGACTAAAACGCGACGCCGTTATAGCATTTTTCCTATATATATAAACCCGAATTTAGGGTTTTGAGTGTGCAACTTTAGAATAAAAAGAGGGTATGAACCCTAGTTCGTTTAGCAGCTGTTAGGGACGATTTTAGGGCCTAAAAACCCTATTATACTTCCTTCAACTCATGTTTTAATCAAGTCAGGTTTGTTTAATCATTCAATATGTTTATGCGTTGTTTGATTCATCTATGTTCTTGCTTTATTAACATGCTAGGCTAAGCCTTCTATTGTGTTTATTTATGATTTTATGAAACCTAGAATGTAGATCTTAGTGGTGTTACTTCTTGTGATGGATGTGAATGTTAGGTATTAGAAAACCACCTTTTGTTTGCATCGTTTTTGATATGTCTAGGAAAATATGGTTGTGTAAAAAGGATACCATCGGGTAACAGTCTTCATAATACCTTGCCCCCTAATATGGTTGATCCACTTTTAATATATTTCACATGCACTTAGTGTACCCCTAGGGGCCTTGTAATAGTCTTCATACTACCTTACTTGTGCGTTGCTCTAGCAGAATACTAAATAGACGGCAGGTTCGTGTAATTCGTTCATGACTTAGGAAATAATTACACATATCATCACAAGGGTGCAAGGCAACAATACTAGGAGAAGCAATCTAGGGAGTAATACATGATTAAATAAACAAAATCTTTTATCTTATTGTTATCACCATTAGTTTAGATTATTATTTAGTTTAATAGCTAAAACCAAACCCCCTCTCAAACATATGATTTACCTGCTTTCCATAAAACATAAAAATACAAAAATAATCTTCCCTCAACCTTTAGAATTCTATTAGACCATGTCAAGCCTTCCTAATCTATTCCTCAAGTGAACGATAGCAACCCCCCGTGTCTTGCCTATACTACTACTACAACGATTAGGTGCTCTGCCTAGAGAGTTGTAAAACTTCTTGTTGAAGTCTAACGACGACCGCATCAAATTTTTGGCACCGTCGCCTGGGGAACAGTTAGGTTTTGATCATAGTTTAGCTTAGTTCTACTCGCTTGAATCCTTTCAAGTGAGAATTTAATTCCGCATATTAGCTTTCTTGCAGTCTATCTTTTCTTTATGCTGTCTGTTTCGTAACCCATTCTCGTCAACCACCATGGGAGACGAGAATCATATCCGTACTCTAGGAGACTACTCCAAACCAAGCCACGAGGGCTATAGGAATACCATTCAGCTCCCCGTAGGGAACAACGTGGTACCTCTTCGATCCGACACCATCCGGTTGGTGCAAAACGGATGCTCATTCCACGGACTTCGGTTCGAGGATCCAAATCAACACCTCAAGGATTTCCTTAAACTTGTAGACTCACTTGACCTTGACGGTGACAATAGGGAAAGAACACACCTGGGTTTATTTCAATTTTCCTTACGCGATCAAGCTACCAATTGTCTTGAACACCTTCCAGCAGGATCCATCACCACATGGGAGGATCTTACTACCCGATTCCTTGCTCAATTCTTTCCACCGGGAAGGACCGCAAAACTCCGCAATGATTTTCTGATGTTCCAACAACATCATGGAGAATCTTTATTCGAAGCATGGACTCGTTTCAAGGACTTACTCTAAAAAGTCCCTCATCATGGCATCGATCTTTGGCTCCAAGTCTAAATTTTTTATGACCATGTCAATCCTGTTACAAGACGAACCATTGACCAATCGGTCGGTGGTAAGCTTCGTAACCTCAACGCCAAAGAATCATGTGCATTATTAGTGGATCTCTCCCTCTATGACAATGAAAGTTGGAATGACCCAAGGGATTTCGCCAAGCCGGTCAACGCAATCGTATTGCCTCAAGATGTCCCGAGTACATCCAACCGTCATTTAATCGAGATTGAAAATCAAGTTCAACTCTTGATAGAAGCACATCTTGCTTTGACACAACCTACCCAAGTAAAAAAAATCACTACTTCATGTGAGATCTGCAGTAGTCCCCACGACACTCAGTATTGCATGGAAGATCCCGAACAAGCCTTTGTTGAATACGCATCATCGTGTACCGATGAAACGGGAGGTAAGTGGTATACCTTCAAGCCAGAGCAAAACAACTTTGGTGACACCTAAAATCTGTCATGGAAAAGTCACCCGAACCTTAGGTGGAAACAACCCTAAAATTCCTAAAATAATTTTTCAAACCCACCTAACCGGTTCCAACCCAACGGTTCAATCCCGAACCGTTCTTTTAACAGCCGTCCTCAAAATTTTAATAATCAATCAAATATAGAATGACTGGTTTTCGAATTCATGGAATCTCAAGATGCCAGATTGTCCAAGTTTGAAGCCGATTTCAAACGACAGTAAGGTAAGATGACCAACAAAGTAGACACTGTATTGAAGGCCATCACTAATCAAATAGTGGGTACATTACCTAGCGATACGGTTAAGAACCCGAAACTGGGGACTCGTCCAGTTTTGTCTGCTCATTCTTACCCAACTAAAGATCTACAATGCTTAACCCATATCCATAGCTCAATCAACGCCATCACAATCCACCTCAAGCATCCTGAAGAACCCCAAGATAATGAGCCTGACGTAGGACAAGAAGAAAAAGTCAACCTTGGAAACATCAACTCTAACCCACACCCACAACCTGATCCATTAGCTTCCATCGCCACAAAACAAGTACGAAAGCTAAATTTGATGCTTGAATCGCTCGGATTGGTTCCCCAATCCTCCAATACAAAATTTGTCTACACTAAAGAGGATGATGGAGAAGTAATGTTCATCGAGATGATGATGAACCTCAAAATGAGAGTCCTAATAAAGGTGAAGGGACAATAACAGAAGGACTGACGGTAGAATACTTTGACACGTTTCCAACTAGAGATGAGCTAACCTACAATAAGTACCTTATGTGTGGCCCGATCCCCTTAATATTTCTATGAAACTCCATCATCACAGAAGGATGCTCCTTCAACCTTAACATACCATGCAACATTAGGCATGTGCTTGTCAAAAAAGCCTACATTAACCTTAACTCCCCTCTAAATATTATAACCCGAATGATCTATAATTGGATCATGAGGAGAAAACTCAACCCCAGGGAAGATGCGAATGAAGGAATTAGTAATTTCACAGGAAGGATTAAAGGAATGCACATCTTCATAGGAAACTTCACATATACGTAGACTTTATGATTATTGAGGACATTAGCTCAATCATAGACCCTAGGTTGTCACAAGTAGTACCACGGAAGCCTTTCATTGAAATATCCAATATGACTCACAACCCACCCGAATGAGTAGTTAGGTTCACCAATGGAGACAATGAAGTTTCCTTTAAAATGCCTCATAAGATAGAACAATACAACTCGTTGTCAAACCTAGTAAAGGAACACACAAAATTGGTCTATCTTAGGAACGAGGAGGACAAGAGAAGAGGAGTTGACTATGTAATGAGTAAGATATTAAGGTTCTACAAGGAATGTTTAGAGTTAGGCCCTGAATATGTAACTGGATTGGATGATGAAAGAGAAGTCACGTAAGGATATGTAACTTCGAGTCTAGCTACAAGACTCGTTAATAAAGAAAAGCGCTTCTTGGGAGGCAACCCAATTTACTTTTTCCGCAATTAGGAGTGTCATGTGTGTTTTAATTCTTTACCATTTGGTTTATTATGTTTGAACTATCTTGTAATCATGTTTTGTTTGTCTTTAACCTCGTCTTAATTTCAATCAAAGGTATTTTGCAAATAATAAGTGTAGGGGAATTTATCCGGCTTTTGAGCGAAATTCAAACATGTTAAATGAATCGTTTAGATTAATTCGCGTCATATGATTGAATTGTTAAATCTCAGGTTTTATGCAACCATTTGTACAGGAATTAACTTATGGAATCAAGTGCAGGAAATTTTTCATCAAAAACAAAAATTTTGTTTTCACAAAATGTGGAGACGGCGTCACGATTTACACGCAACGCTGTCACCACGACACCTGTGACAGGGTCACAACAACCCTGACGGAGTCAAACGCCCAGGTCCAGAAAACTCAAAATTTTTAATTATTTTTGAAAATAAAACTTGCATAACGTTTAATATATGTATACTTCTGTTATAAACCTGCAAAAGCCTAATGAGTTTAACAATTCTCTCATCCTATCTATCGAGTCGAACCCTAAATTCACATTGTATATTGGTTTATCACACATTTTATATTTGGTGTAGTTGTTTTTGTCTTTGATTATAGATTATATTTGATGAGAAGAAACTTGGAAGTTCTTAGGAAGTTTCATTGGATGATTCTTGGAGGATGATTTAACCAGTTATCGTATGTTTCTTCTCCATTATTGAGCAAACCAGAGGAGTACTAGTTTCTTTACCTTGTTTTCTTTTCCCTTTATTCGTTTCAACGGGTACTTCTAGAGAACATTGGGGACAATGTTCAACTTAAGTATAAGGAGATGGGTAATATATCGAAACATAACATAAAAAGGTAATTTTGACCCAAATTTAATTTTTTTATGACACATACTGATGAAAACCGAGTATTAATAGCGTCTCATCGATAGGAATGTATATGACTAGCACAAAAATCCTAAGAATTCCACCCTAAAAATGTGAGGTTCGCCTTTAGATCTATAGGAATTCGGGTATCTATTATTGATACCCAAGATAGTTTATACCTTTAGCTTTCTCGAGTTAAGCCATGTTGGTGTAGGTCCGTAGTCTTGTCTGTTTCTTCTCCAAATGAGCCTAAGTCACGTGTATTTCCTCCAAATGCCTTCCAAATGCAAAATACCTGAAAAGGAACGATTAAGTACCTATTTTGGGCATAAACACACGATTTAGAGGGTTAAACGACCCCGAAAAAGTGTATAAAATGACACCTCATCAAATACCCCTACACTTGGGATTTGCTTGTCCTCAAGCAAATGGGCTTTTCTACCTAGACAATAGCAGTATTAGGGTCATTTATTTTCACGGTTCTCGTAATTTTCTGGTGGATTTATTAATGAAGAGCATTGTCACCCTTAAACCAATTGTTACACCCAAAAAGCCTTAGCCTACCTTGTATGTACTCGCTTTTAGTACATTATTATGAAACACAGTTTAATATCATTTGAGTACACGGTGCTAAGTACTTATCCTTGTAAAATACATTTTTGGGACGTAGGGATTCATGGTAGTATTTATTTCGCAATAAAGAAGAAAGTTAATCAATACGCCCATATGTTTTGTTAAATGACGCTCCGATGGTTATTTTGATCCACATCAATTGGGTCATAGATAGATGTAAAATATCGAGCATAGTAAAAGCTCAATATAGGGGTAACTATTATAAAACCCCAAGTGATATTAATGTTCTTCAAAAAAAATGAGAAAAGAAAAAAGAAGAGAGATGATGTAAGTTTGTGTAGAGTTTGTAGATCTTCGTCTGAGTCTTGGCTTAGCAACCAAACCATAGTGTATTCGTATAAATAATTAGCTAACCCTTCCACTCCAAATTCACCCATAGCCACCCAAATGTATCCTATCCGTTTATGTTTTCATTATATGTTATCTTACACCTACACCCCACTACCCTTTAAAAGACCTCTTAGATAGTAATGAATAATACTTACACCTAGCGGTGGAGGTTTGATCCTTTACCAAGCCTATGGTAATTTATATGCTATGACAGGTAATGAGTGTTGATTTTCTGTTTCCCCCTTATGTTATAATTTATTATACACCCGAGTGAAAGAGAGAATCCCAAACACTTATGTGAGGTGCTAGTGTATACTTTCCGTGCTTTTAATTACGAGGTCTAGAAGGTTGTGTTGTAAAATACTTTTAAAGAGTAGGTAAAATGACCCCTCATATTGTTATTGTCTAGGTAGAAAAGCCCATTTGCTTGAGGACAAGCAAATCCCAAGTGTAGGGGTATTTGATGAGGTGTCATTTTATACACTTTTTCAGGGTCGTTTAACCCCCTAAATCATGCATTTATGCCCAAAATAGGTACTTAATCGTTCCTTTTCAGGTATTTCGCATTTGGAAGACATTTGGAAGAATTACACGTGACTTGGGCTCATTTGGAGAAGAAACGGACAAGACTACGAACCTACACCAACATCACTCAAGATAATGTTCTCAGCAGCTGGAGACGGCGTCACCAATACAACGTGACGCCGTCACAACGAAGACCAAGACGGCGTCACTGGATCTCACGACGGCGTCAGAGTACACGACCCAACCTATTATCTAGAATATTCTCTATCATGAAGGCGTCACGACTAAAACGCAACGCCATCATAGCGTTTTTCCTATATATATAAACCTGAATTTAGGGTTTTGAGTATGTAACTTTAGAATAAAAAGAGGGTACGAATCCTAGTTCATTTAGCAGCTGTTAGGGACGATTTTAGAGCCTAAAAACCCTATTGTACTTCCTTCAACTCATGTTTTCATCAAGTAAGGTTTATTTAATCATTCAATATGTCTATGTGTTGTTTGATTCATCTATGTTCTTGCTTTATTAACATGCTAAGCTAAGCCTCCTATTGTGTTTATTTATGAATGTATAAAACCTAGAATGTAAATCTTAGTGGTGTTGCTTCTTGTGATGGATGTGCATGTTAGGCCTTAGAAAACTAGCTTTTGTCTGTATCGCTTTTGATATGTCTAGGTAAACATGATTGTGTAGAAAGGATACCATCAGGTAACAGTCTTCATACTACCTTGCCCCCTAATATGGTTGATCCACTCTTAATATATTTCACATGCACTTAGTGTACCCCTAGGGGCCTTGTAATAGTCTTCATACTACCTTACTTGTGCGTTGCTCTAGTGGAATACTAAATAGACGGCGAATTCGTGTAATTCATTCATGACTTAGGAAATAATTACACAGATCATCATAAGTGTGACAACGCAACAACACTAGGAGAAGCAATCTAGGGAGTAATACATTATTAAATAAACACAGTCTTTTATCTTATTGTTGTGACCATTAGTTTAGATTTATATTTAGTTTAATAGCTAAAACCAAACCTCTCAAACATATGATTTACTGCTTTCATAAAATATAAAAACACAAAAATAATCTTCTCTCAACCCTTAGAATTTTGTTAGACCATGGTTAAGCCTTCCTACCCTATTCCTCGAGTGAACAATAACAACCCCCCGAGTCTTGTCTATACTACTACTACAACGATTAGGTGCTCTGCCTAGGGGAATAGTTAGGTTTAGATCATAGTTTAACTTAGTTCTACTCGCTTGAATCCTTTCAAGTGAGAATTTAATTTCTGCATATTAGCTTTCTTATAGTCTAACTTTTCTTTGTGTGTTTGTTTGTAATTTCCATTGACTATTCCATTCTCCATTATGGAGAACGCGAATCTACCACCAACTCGTCATGTCCTACCAGCTGCGCTATGCTCACAATTTAACCAAGAGCTCCAAGTGCTATAGAAATTTTCAGCCTTTGTTGACTCTCGCCTAGAGAGTATTGATCAATTCCTCAATCGCTTTGCCGACCAACCCAATATGACCAGTATAAATGACCCTGAGTTCGATGATGGATCAGTAGATACACCTCTCGCCTCTCCCTTTCCTCACTTTGACAATGACTCGGATCATGAGGAAGTTCTTAATGAGTTAAGTGAGTATGCAAACGCAGGAACACTACGACGAAAAAGAATAATCAATAGTTTTGACAGGGATGACCTTACATTTGAATGTATGATAGGCTTTAGGAAGTTCACTGCCTATCTCGACCCTTTTCTACCAATGAATATTATCTCGCGTAAAGCCTA